>CAJNYU010001414.1:0-132853 GCA_905331475.1 Rotaria socialis | reverse complement strand
AGGATTAACAATAATTGGCATCGTATAATATTCGTTTCATCATTGAATTTCCAATTCTGCAGTCCAATGTTTAAAAACATGATTACAGTGCCTTACAAGTACGAATCTCAAAGTTGAAAAAGCCTGGATTTAAATAAATGAACATATTACGATGGTAGAAGCACTTAGAAAAGAAAAGGAATATTCTAACTTTATGTCACACCTACATTGTCTCTTCATATAGTACAATGAATGAGCATCATTGGAATCATCTTTGAAGAAAAGCAAATCTAGGCTAATTGTTTCTAAATCATCATACATGATATTATTCTAAAACAAAACAAAACGTTTTCCATTACTAGCTAACAGTAGTGAAATGCTTCACGTCAGACAATACAAACGAATTAAGCTATGCTGAAAAGAAGAAACAAAGATCTTCAAAATTTTGCATGATGGTATCACACCCCTGACCCATCAGTGAATCATAGCCAAAACTATTGTCTATCTCTATGTATGAAAATTATATTTCTAGAAGTTTTTCAATAGCCTATTCTAGTTTTAATTCTTATTGGAAAATTGTTTAGCTCGTTCTGTTCATGTACGCTGAGAAAGTAGAATAAATTGAATTTATTGACTGTCATGGAAAAGAACTAACCAACTATTATTCTCGGCTATTATTTGCTATTCAAATATTTGACTTTAATATTTCTAACTCCATTACAATTTACATTGCTTTTCTTTTTTGCATAGGAAGACTCAGGAATTGCCACAAATCCTGACAACTCGAGATATTTCTGTGAAGGATCCGTGACTTTATTATGGATTAGTTATGACTAAGACCTTGAATTATACGTAGAATGTATTTATTGCAAATTCTTTTGCAAAGCGCTTGAAAATCATCAATAGTATTGCATACAATACATAATGTTGCATCCAAAAGAATTAATTGTGACTTCACAATCGATAATGTTATTTTGTCTGTATATCCATTTATAGTTATTGTTTATCTTTATTCTATAAGAAAACAATGTTTGAAAAGAAAATAATTTGAACATCGGGAATTGAGACATGCCCACAATGTGAAGTGAAACCCATTGAAAAGACAGAAGATGGGTAACAAGTGTTTTGTTCAAATATCAAAAATAATCTCGAATATAAAATGAGATGGTAAATATGATCGTTGAGAAATAAAGTAACATAAGTTGAATGTTTAGCAAGATTTTGATGACTTATTTTTTTAATCTACCAAACCAAATGCTTTGATACGAAGCACTTCTGTGAAAAAGGAAATCTCTCCCTTGTTTTTTCATTTCTTCTATTACATCATCGACCTCTAAGTGTCGCTTCAAGTGTGAACAAAATGTGATACTTGACAAGTTTTCAAATTGAGCGATAATAAATTTCAGTTCATCGATGTTATCTACATAGAGTGTAAGATGCTTCACTTGATTAGACATCATCGAACAAACAGTTCGAAAATATTCAGTAAAATAAATAGGTCGTGTAGTACATAATTTAAGTGATTCGACATTGCAGACTTGATTTAATAGATTATTGATAGCGATAGTAATATTCTGAAAGGATTCTTCATTTAAGTCTAATGTTAACGAAAGTGAATAAAGATGTGATAAATCGATAAGTCTCGATAGATAGTCGATTGAATCATTTGAAAAATTATTGTTTATCAATAGTTTAAGTTTCTTTACTCTTGAGAATAAGGGACGATTTAGTAGTAAATTCTAAATAAAAGAAAAGCAGTAAAAAAACAGCTAGAACTGTATTTAAAACAAAAGGGCGTTTTAGGGTTATAGTGATGTAAACTTTCACAAATTCTTAATGAGAAAAAGAAGTTTTTTTCATTCTAGAAAACTATTCAGATTAAACATAAGTATGTGCAGATTCGTTACGGATAAAAATTCAGGAATTATAATTACATTATCATAGAGTTCAGCTGTTGATGGAATTACAGGCAGGTACAATGAATGTATATTATCCATGATCTGCAGTGCAGGAATTTTTAAATTTGAAGAAGAAATTTTCGTCCGTGTAGATTGGTATGAAATAGTTGATTTGCATATTGGTATGGAATATAATTCCAGTCTCTGTATATTTTTATAATAATTGCATGCAACATGCCATTGTTTTCTTAGCCAGAGTGGTGTTCGGAATGAATTTATGATGGATTCAATGTCCTGACTAACGTCTGTGTTATAACTTATCTGCTTTTCAAAGAAGAACTCAAATATTTTAAGTTGCATCAGATTCATTTCAAAAAATTCTGACCACCAATTACCATCCCAGAAACGCTCAGGCATAAGTGACCATGAGACTAACTTAAGATGGACTAGTGATGGTGTCAATACCAGAACTGATGCGACCATATTCATGTGCACACCACAGCCCTCAATGGACAAGGATTTTAGTTTTGACTTTACGCTCATAATAGCAGTCAAATTTTCATTGATATTAGGCAGAGAAACATGATTTAATGACAATGTTTCTAAGTGGGGAAAATTGAGAAGAATATTATACATTTGTGTGTTTATTATACACTGGCTTAATTTCATATGTTGTATTGGAGATTGAATGTTATCAAGGATTAATGAAGTCGTATTTATATTAAGTTTTCGAAGATTGGTAAGCCTTTTCAAACTTAATGAAACCAAATTATTTGTTAAATCGGGTCGATTCGCATAATCAATAGAAAGTGAGTCAAGAGTATGTGTAATAACATGCTGTAGATATTCAATCGAGGCGGACAATGTAACTTCAATAAGAGCTAGTGAGCGGAGTCGAGTGAATGTGCGTAGATCAAATAATGAAAGAAATAATTTGATTTGACCACCTGTTCTATGTCCGTCAGATATAACAAGAGAAATAATGTTTTCAGGATTATTAAGTCGATGAAAAAAATCGAACTTTGGTTTTGTTATTGAACGAAAATCGAGTTGATGTTGATTATAAGTATTAACAATGCCATGGAAATGTTTGCAAACATTTTGTAAAGAAAAAGATAATGTTTCTGTATCGATATAATCAATAATTCGCTGTGTAAATTTGATAGGCTGCGGGCGTTATTACTGTATTGAAAACAAATTAAAAACAAACTTACTCAATAACTACAACAAGCACGATATTTTACTTACTAAATGAGTTGTGAAAGAATTTATAGATTTGATTATAGTTTCTTATGTTGAGTAATGAGATAAAAATCTTTAAAAAAGTAAATTTCTAGATATCATGAGCCACATCTGTGAGACTATTGTATGTATTTAAGAAATAAGAACTTCATCGATTTCTCCAAAACACTCGACCGTATGCAGGACTATAATTAGTTGAAAGTGTTCTTGCAGAGATTTGATTGATTTAATTCATCGTATTTCGATATCATTCTATTGTGAGAATTCGGACTTCACTTGTCGATAGGCATATTATGCATTCGTTTGCTAAATTGAGACGAACAATAGTTGAACAAGTGAGCCTATATTCTACTCCTGCCTAGTATTCTTCTTTTTTTGACTCATTTGCCTATCAAAGTACATCACTTATACTTTTTGTTTCATTCTATGTATTGAATTTTGCGCACTGTTCCCTATGATAAAAATATGACTTATCGAGAAAAAAACTGACACAAAGAATCGGAGTGAAAAAAAACACGTGCCCGAAATATATATATATATAGTATGGGCAAAACGCGTCTCGACTTATCTTTTTACTTAGGCGTACAATGACATGTCGTTTCTGACTCTTTTTTTTTTCATCAGCAAACAATGCAGTATCGTTTATATTGTTGTTCATCTCTTCCTATTCGATCTATACAATGTGTTATTCGACTTTTATCAAGTTCCAATGGAGAAAAGGCGCTTCGTCACACTTCGACAGAAAATCGTACAGTAAAATGGCATAAAAACGGACTTAACCGACCTTTATTACCCGGCAAGAGTAATTTTGAAAAGCGCAATATTTTTCTTATGTTAGTTTAGTTATTTTTATGGATACAAAAACCAATACATTTCTAAATATTGTAATTTATTCTAGGGGACCTCCAGGTAGCGGGAAAACAACTGTCGGACAGGAATTAGCTCTTCTATTGAATAAACCTCTAATCGATATTGATAACAACTGGCTTGAGCCACGATGGAAAACAACTGTTGCATCAAAACTACTTGAACTTGGTGATGAACAATTTCTTGAAGCTGAGGGTCGTGAACTATTAGCGTTCAATCATGAAAATTATATAGTATCATTAACAGGTTCTAATTCATTACATGCTGAATCCATGGAGTATATCTCTCGACTCGGCATCATTGTCTATTTGGATGCATCTCGAGAAGCAATCTTAAATCGTTGCCACAAAATGCGTGTTAACCGTATTGTGGGGCAGCGAACAAAAACCTTGAATGATATTCTTGCGTTGCGTGAAAATATTTATGAAAACTCGTATGATATAAGAATAATCATAGGTAAAGATGAAACACAGAAGGATATAGCAAAAAAAATTCAAAGTCAACTACAACAACAATCAAAGTTTTATGAAACAACTCGAAATGGATATACAAAAAATAATCAACAGTTTCTCGATACTATTCAAAAAGGACTTGCATCTGACGGTGGACTTTTTGGTGAGAAAAATCTTTAATAATCAAATCGAATCCATATTATATCCATTCTTTTTTAATGTTAAGTTACTCGTTCATTTAGTCCACTAGCTCTTGATGAATTACAACGTTTAGTTAATTTATCATACCCAGAAATAGCTTTGCGTATCATGGAACGATTTCCACTGGGTACTTTTCATCCATCTCATTTACGTTATTTACTTTCACAAGCTTATTCAACATTTGATAAAAACACTTTACCAGTTCGACGTCTACGAAAAAATCAATATTTAATAGAAACTTTTCATGGACCAACAGCATCATTTAAAGATTTAAGTCTTCAATTATTACCTCGTTTGATGCAAGCAGCAACAGAACTAACATCCAATGATGAAACTAAATCAAATCGTTTCGGTCTTCTTGTTGCGACTTCCGGTGATACAGGCTGTGCAGTACTTGATGCTTTTGCGCGATTGCCAGGAACACCTATTGTTGTTCTCTATCCAAATACAGGTGTATCAACTATACAAAAAGCACAAATGCAAACAGCATCCAATGACGTTTGTGTTTTAGGTGTCGATGCTGATTTTGATTTTTGGTATGCGATTTTTGGCATTTTCCCATTTTCTTATTTTTCATTTAATTTTAGTCAAACAATGGTTAAAGATCTTCTCAATGATAAAAGTTTTCTTGCTGATGTTAATCAACTTTTGCCTGGTCTACATTTATCATCTGCTAATAGTATTAATTGGGCACGATTTTTACCTCAAGTTGTATTTACTATAAGCTCTTATTTACAACTTATTGAACAAGGTGTAATTCGCTTAGGTGAACAGGTCGACGTTTGTATACCAACAGGGAATTTTGGTAATATGCTTGGTGCATTTTATGCTCAGCAATTAGGTTTACCTCTTCGGCGTTTAATAACAGCATCCAATGAAAATAATGTTATTACTGATTTTATTCAAACAGGTTCATACGATTTGCGAAATAGATTATTTCATAAAACAATAAGTCCAAGTATCGATATATTGATTAGTTCCAATCTTGAGCGATTTATATATCTATTATCGAAAGGAAACTTTTCCATGGTCCAAAAATTGTTTAATAAACTTGCACGTGATCGTTATTTTAATATTGATTCGAGTTTGTTAAAACAAATTCAATCGAAAATTCAAGGCGGTTGGGCAAATGAAAACCAGTGTATCGAGATGATTAAAAAAGTTTACGATGAAACTCAACAATTAATTGATCCGCATACAGCTGTAGCTCTACATGTCGCAGACAGTTTTTCAAAACATGATAATGTACCAATGCTGATATCGGCTACAGCTCACTATGGAAAATTTCCTCAGACAATATTAAATGCTGTAGGCAGTAATGAACAATCGTTATCATCATCAAATGATATATCAACATTATTGGAAAATTTACGGACATTAAAATTAACGCCGCCTATGCATCATGAATTGCTTAATTTACCAAAGAAATCTGTTATACACACCAAGATAGTGGCAGCGACGAAATCAGCTATTATTAAAGAAATTAAGACATATTTAGAACGATTTTCTAAACAACAAATCCCAGTTTTTAGGTATTAAAATAAATAAATTTCAAAATAACACCTTAGAAGTCTTAGTTCATATGTAAAATTATTTTCGGATAAACACATGAAATCTTGATTTGATGAATAAGAAAGATTCAATTGTACAGAAAGGATTATTGAGAAGTACATCTGTTTATATGAAATTGAATGATAAAAAGATTAAGAAAAATGAAGTAAACCGTATGAAGAGGAATGTTGGAACACTTTCTATTCAAAAAATAACATTTTTATGGTTCGAATTATTACCGATTTCTCGCCAATAAAAATCATTTATATAATCCTTTTAATTAGCAAATATCTCTTTTTTTTCATAATTCGATTATCAGATCATCGATATCTGTTGCGGTACATGCGTAATCCTATTGTATAGTTATATCATTCCTTTTATCATTAATAAATTATCATTTTCTTTCTATTTACATTCAAATATTCTCTTTTCAATGTCTTGAAAAGCTTCATTGATATTTACTAACATTCCTAAGTTGATCTACATATTTTAAACGTTCAATTTTACTTGCTAAAATAACACTAACAATCTGCTTGAGTATTAAATAGACTTCAATCATCACATGTAGACAATGATGATGCGAATCGTTTTGACCAATGAACTCGTATGTTTCTTAATTGCTACTATTTCAAGAAATGAAGAAGAAAAAAAAACAAGAAAACCTTGTGCGCTGCGATATCAATCAATTTTTCCTTAAGCAACAAATACAAAAGGCTCTATGATTTTTTTTTACCAATTGCTTTGTAAATAAAATTCATCTATCTTATCAACCGAACTAAACGTAGACAATTTCAATCATAAGTCAATTGACGTCAATCTTCATCATATTCATGTTCATCTTTTTTCCACAAACACATCTTTATCTTTATTTGAACAAATAAGCAACCGACAAAAAAATGTATATAATGTTCCATTCCAGATTGATATCTAGAAGAAAATTAATTCTTTTTTTCAATTCATTCTCTTATTCATACTCTATATACAATTGCTTTTAGTCCACCCACTAATATGACCCTGTTCATGTGTGTGTAAAGAATATTTTAGCAGAGAAAGAAAAAGAGAGAACGTCAAGTGATCCGACTATTCGACTCTTACATAAAGCCGATTTGTCGTTCTCATCGTAATTAATATTTGTAAAATCAAGAGCATGTGCATCATTGTACCTTTTTGATCGCACTGATTGTGTCTTTAACAGACAACCGGAAAGATCGACATGGATCGTAAGTACTTGTTCTCGCGCCTCGATTATCTTTTGTTACTACATCGATCACACGAACAATTGATTTAACCACTTTCGCAACAATTCTATAGAGACCTCTCCCATTCGCCCGTTGGCTGATAGTATTGTAGTATGTCTATTTGATTTCTGTCACTTTAGTTAACATCTGACTGCGCATATATGTGTCTCCACCCTATTTTTCCGTCACCATCATCTTCATAGTGCTCTCTAACTTCTTCTTCTCCTTCTTTTTCTTTCTCATTTTCTTAGAAGCAATTGAAATAATGTTGTTAGAAGTCGTTCGCTGATGTTCTCTCGTCAATTCTTTTCAATCAAAGGCGCATTTTCATTGGCAGTAGTTAGTCGTTTCTTTTCCTTGTAACAATGAATCAAAAAGAAAAAAAGGAAAAAATCTTTGCTAACAATGTAGCAATAACTAACATAAAGAAACCTAGAAAAAAAATCAAGAGAATGTCTTTTTCAACATATAGACACTGCTTAAAACATTTAATAGCATAACAAGAAAAGGGAAGAGAAGAGAAGTCACCCATGGAGTCCAACGACCCGACACTATCAGACAAGACCTCAACACTATTACCACCGCCCTCAACCTGGCCAGCCTTGTACAGATCATATTTTGGTATGAATCGATTATATAACTCAATATACATATGCGTGTGTGTATTGATTGTCTCGTATTGAGATCATTGAATAGAAGAAAAAGTCAGACGAAGAACGATGAAAATCAAAAAATAAAATGAAAGAAAATTTTGTTTTATTTTAGTTTTCATCTTAAAAGTTAAATTGAACAGACACACACACATTCGCATCTAGACCGATAAATTCTTATCACATGCAATGAATGAATTCCTTCTTCGTATTTTTTCTTTTTGTTTCTCGACGAAACAATGTTCTGTCTGGAATGTAGTTCAGGTCATTGTGGTAATAAGTGTGTGCTATAAGAGATGATGATCAGGCTCTTTCGTTTTTCTTCATATTCATCTTATTCTCTCAGTTATGTAAAAGGGTTCAAAAATGAGATAAAGGTCTTGTTGTCAATACACCTTGAAAAAATCTTTAAAAAAAAAAGACGCGTCGCGAAGGTTGCACACACATTTCGATGTCTTCTTCATTCATTGTCTCGACGTATGAAGACCTTTTTGTGTGTTCTTTTCCTTCATTGTTGTTGTCACATTTGCTTAACCTTTCCTTTTTTTTCGTATCCTATGGCTGACAGTATATTGTCATTCCTTTCCTTGTTATCGTTTTTTCTTCGCTTTTCGTCATCCAACTTTCGTGTTTAGTAAGTATATATTTTTTTACCTTGAAGGAAATTTCTTTTTTGTTATTATTATTAATAATGACCAATAAAAGGTCGTTTTCAAAGCCATGTCCGTTTATGGTGAATACCAAATATCCGTTCCGATACAAGGTCATATGAAGCTATACAGTTAACGAGACTCAAATGTTCTTTATGCATATATGTGTTTGATAACCCGATGTGTTGTTGTACTGTTCGAGAGAACGAGGGAAAAAAAGAAAATTCTTTTTCGCCCTTCTTTTTCTTCTATTTTGACCATCGGCTATTGAATCATTTGTCCGAGTATGAATACATTCATATAACCACAATGGATTGTAAGTAAAACAAAAATAGTTTGTAAAGGTCTTTTAAGATTAGATCGAGTGCAAGAGCTAAGTGTCACATTTTTCGAAAATCAATCGGATCATTGATAGCATATGTCACAATAGAGGAAAGACATCGATCAACGATGTGTGATATTAACTACATATTCCACCTGAAACTATTTGACTCTATTCTAGCACTCGACACATGCTCGGTTGAGTTAGATTAGGGAAATGTTATTCATCCATGTATATTCGAGTATCTATTATTGTATTGGTACAAAAAAACTTGAATAAGTTGACATGTGTTGTGAAAAGATCAGCATGAAACAGCTAATTGTACATATGCGAGATTATTCTCCTTTTCTTTTTCCATATTTCATTCGTTCGTTCTATATATAATATTTTTGCTTAAATGTGCTTGATTGGTTCTTTTTCTTCTTCTAATGATATAGTTTATTGATTGGAGAAAAATTTATAATAATAATATTTTTTTTTATGCAGCATTTGCATTTGGTTCACCGATGACATTAATGAATCATCATCATCAACAACAATATATTCCACCATCATGGTCAAATGTAGAAACTAATACACGATTTCTTTCAATTGATTCTCCACACCCACAACAGCAACAACAGCAGCAACAGCAGCAGCAGCAGCAGCAACAGCAACAGCAGCAACAGCAACAGCAACATCATCATTGTCGCCCAACATTTCCAAATGACACAAATAATAATAATCATTATAGTAGTATTTCATCGCATATTCAACCAAAATTAGAACCGAATAATATAATAACAAATGGGAATAATGAATCAATTCTTGATGATCAACATACAGATGCACATTCATCAATAATAAATGATAAACAAACAGTTGAATGTGTTGTTTGCGGAGATAAATCAAGTGGAAAACATTATGGACAATATACATGTGAAGGTTGTAAATCATTTTTTAAACGTTCAGTTAGACGTAATCTTAATTACACATGTCGCGGAAAGTAAGTTTAATATTGATATTAAATTTTAATTGTCAAAAATAAAAAGCGAAACGTTCAATAGTTACCGGTATAGTTTAAAATCCTATGAGTTCAAAAGTACTTAACGAATAAATATTTCGAGGAAAAAAAACAACAGATAGATCATCAGAATTCCTTATACATATCAAAGGTTCCCAAAAAGATGAACTGATGAAAATTTTACTTAAAATTTCCTTAATTCTAGTCGAAAATGTCCTATTGATACTCATCATCGTAATCAATGTCAATATTGTCGATTTTCTCGTTGTTTAAAAATGGGCATGAGACGTGAAGGTAAAAATATAGTTTGTTAACATTTCAAAATCGTATAACTCTCATTTTTCTTCTTTTGAAACAAACAAGCTGTTCAACGTGGTCGTGTTCCATCCGTTGCCAACACTTATGGACATTTTACGTTTCCACCTGATGCACATAATTATTTAAATAATTATATCTCACATTTAGTTCGTGCTGAACCCTACTCATTTATCTCAAATCGTTTACAATCGTCATCATCATCATCATCAGCAACACCAGCAGCGCCAGGTAGTTCATCAAATTCAAATTCTTCAATATCATCTGAAAATAATCCAAATATAATGTCGATGGATAATGCGTGCGAATTAGCAGCCAGTCTTCTTTTTGGTGCGGTTGAATGGGCACGTAATATTCCATTTTTTCGAGAATTGCCATTAAATGACCAATGTCTACTATTACAAATAACATGGAATGAATTATTTCTATTGAATGCAGGTCAATGTAACATGCCAATACAAGCAACACAATTATTTATATTAAATGGTATTCATACAAACACCATTGATACTGAAAAAGTACAAACATATTTAGATCAAACAAGAAAATTTCAAGAACAAGTAGAAAAATTTAAATTAATGCATTTAGATCATGCGGAATATTCTTGCTTAAAAGCTATTATTCTTTTCACGCCAGGTAACATAAAAAAAAGAATTGAACGTTACTTTCTCTCTCTCTTTCTCTCTCTCTGTGTAGATGCACCAGGTCTATCTGATCCAGGTCATATTGATAATTTACAAGAAAAATCTGTTCTTGCATTAGAAGAATATGTTAAAAGTCAATATCCATCTCATATGAATCGTTTTGGCAAATTACTTCTTCGTTTGCCATCGTTAAAATTAGTCAGTTCACATGTTATAAAAGAAATTTTTTTTGTTCGTTTGGTTGGTAAAACACCGATTGAATCACTCATTCGAGATATGCTATTAACAAATAGTTCATTTCCAAATGGAACAGTTTCATCAACATCAGCAGCATCAGCATCATCATCATCATCATCAACAACAGCTACAGCAGCGACGACTGCTTTTAATATTAATTCAACTCAAGTATCAAATCAATATTCAACGTTTCCACAGTAATAGAAAACTATTTTTATTTTGACTAGAGAAGGGGTTTGTTCTTTTTTTTTTGTAAAGCAAATGGATTATTCATAAAAATTATTTCAATTAGAAGACCTCTTTTTCTTCTTCTTTTTTTTTCTTTTCTCTCTTTTTGTTTTGTTTTGTCATATAAGAAATAAAATCTATATCTATAAACATATAGCTATATGGACGTATGTGTGTGTTTTAGCGATATGGCATCTGCTATTTCAATGAAATAAGTTAAACAATTGTCAAAAGGCGTTCACCCGGAAGTGATCCTTTTTTTCTTAGATTGAAATTGACAGGAAAAATCGATCTAATTATATTTGATCCGGTTTTAATATTAATAATTGATTAAATCTTTTGAAAAAAAAAATTTCTTTTTATCAGAATGTCTAAATCAAGATTAGAATTATCGAATCTGAACGAAGATTAGAAATAATATGACGGTGAATAGAAAATAAATGATAGAAATTGTATTTGGAAAAGAAATAATCAATCGATAATGTTTTATATGGTAAATACTTCTTTTTATTTAAAAATCATCATTATTCAGATGTTGATTCATCGTGGGAGTTGATTTTGTATTCGATAGTTTAACCAAACTAATCGAAAAAAAAAAGAAAGGTTTTGTCTTTTCTGTGGTGCGTAATTCAATTCATCATCGTTTGTCTCTGATTTTTTTCAATATCATTTGATCGATAGCAAGCGATGAGAAATTTAGGATACGTTTGGCAAACTTTGTATAGTCTTTTTTACTTTGTTAGCAAAACACATTAATGGATAGATAGATAAGAAATAAATCGTAGAATACGACTAATTAGCGAGATACTGTCATATCAACTTCTGAATGAAAGAGTATTGAAACGAGTACAACACAATTAAGGAAATCTATATATATATATATATATATATATATATCAATGTCTGACTAAATTTCAAGGTATTCGTAAGTAGACATGACTCATTAGACTTATCTATCGAAATTCTTATCAATCTTATTTTCATTTTCTTCAGTTCTTTCAATATCTCAACAAAAAATTGAATACATCTATCGATAAAATCAAGTAGCTACTCAGTCACTTTCTACTAATTATCCAATGAATGAATAAATGAACATAGGATTGATTATGTTCAGTTAAATTTATGAATATCAAAAATGAAGAAATATTGCAAGTGAAATTCTTCGACATATACTTTTGACATTTCATATAAACATTAGTCGCATTGAAATACATCGAAAAAATTCTGATGTTTATTTGCATTAGTTTATTTGAATTTTATTCAATAAAGAAAATTGCTATACTCAATTGCTACTGCATCATCCTTAGCATAGTGGTATTATCATTCATACCATGAGATAACTTTGTTTGCAATATAATTCATACATTTTTATATTTCAATCATTTCATTAATTTACGAACTATGTTACATGTTGTTACTAATAGCATCGTAGTTCAAGGTGCTTGACATTCAGCTTATCCTTTATAAAATAATACTAGTAGCAAGTATTTATAATGATCTATATGTATTAATCTTTACTATCGTAGACAGATACTAACCTCGTCGTACTTTATTTTTAGAAACAACTAAATTAACAATCGAGAAACGTACCAATCTCTTTTTTTGTACAATGAATAGGCCTACTTGTTATACTTAATTGAGAATCAGAACTATTGAAGCTACTTAGGTTTACTTGATCTGATTCATTTATAGGAGCATCAAGTTTTCGTGAGTTGATAAGTAGATTCTCGCAATTTTTGCCTGTTTAATCACTCTAGCATGCATTTATTGAAGCGTAGAAAAAAATACAAGAATATTTGAATTTAACTTAAACAATCGAAAAGTGATTTCGATATGAATTATGTTAAATAATTTCTTGTAACTTTGCTTCTTATTGTATTCATGTCGAAATCATCTTTGCAGCATAAAAATTGAGACTCTTCTTGAACAAGTAAGTTCACGTCACTCTTTCGTAATACTTAAGAACGATTATTGCATATAACGCATTATTGTCACAATTGATAGACAACATCTATATCTTACGCCATCTATGATAATTTACACATAATTAAAATTTCAAGTTCAGTAAATAATGCAACAAAAGCTTTTATTACGAACATTAATTTATTTCGTGAATTTTCTTCTTCAAAAGTTCAATTTGATAGAGGCATATCTTCATCACACCAATCAAAATAACTGCATTGCATTCGTTCATATCATCTTTTGTCTACTTGTATAAACTTTCCCAATTTTACCATCGAAGTTTTATCTAGATGAAGTTATACAATTTAACTTTACAACGACCCGGTGGTATAACTCATGTCATACATGGAAATTTCTCTGGTCCCAAACAACAAGAAATCGTTGTTTCACGCGGTTGTGTTCTTGAAGTTCTTAAGCCTGATCCAAGTACAGGTAAAATTCATACATTATTAACATGTAATGCATTCGGTATCGTACGTGCACTTCATCCAATTCGATTGACTGGTAGTAATCGAGGTATGTGTAATTCATTCTTATTCAGTATATATATTAAAAGAAAATTTTTTTTCCCTGAACCAATTCAGATTATATTGTGATTGGTAGCGATGCAGGTCGTATACTTATTCTTGAATATAATGGACAAAAAAATACATTAGAAAAGGCAAGAAACGTTTTTTTAAATACATTTTTTTGAGAAACTTCTCTTCAGTTAGGTACATCAAGAAACATTCGGTAAATCAGGATGTCGAAGAATTGTACCAGGACAATATTTAGCTATTGATCCAAAAGGACGAGCTGTACTTATTGGTAATTCATGAAATTCTTTTTCTGCATTGTCATAAGTAATGGATTTTGTTTAGGTGCCATTGAAAAACAAAAACTAGTCTATATACTCAATCGAGATGCCCAAGCACGTCTAACAATATCATCGCCACTTGAAGCACATAAAGCAAATACAATTACATTTCATACAGTCGGTGTTGACGTTGGATTTGAAAATCCGGTATTTGCTTGTTTAGAAGTTGATTATGAGGTTTGCCACATGACATTGAGAAATCTGTTTTTATTCAAAAATTTTCTATCAATCCTTTAGGAATGTGATAATGATGCAACCGGCCAAGCAGCCAAAGATATTAAACAATCATTGACATTTTATGAACTTGACTTAGGTCTCAATCATGTAGTACGAAAATATTCTGAACCATTAGAAAAATTTGCCAATCTACTTATAACTGTGCCAGGTGGAAGTGAAGGACCTAGTGGTGTACTTGTTTGCTCAGAGAATTATATAACATTCAAAAATTTTGGTGATCAACCAGATATTCGTTGCCCAATACCTAAACGACGAGTAAGAATTTTTGAATGAGACCGTTTTTGTATTTCTAATTACTTTTTTCTTTTAAATTTAGAACGAAATTGATGATCGAGAACGTACGATGGTTATAGTTGCAACAGCTACACATAAAACAAAAAATATGTTCTTTTTTCTTGTTCAAACTGAACAAGGTGATATATTTAAAATTACTCTTACGCATGACAAAGATATGGGAATGGTAAGTAAAAGATTTTCGCATTGTTGAACAAGTTAGTTTTGAATTTTGTTAATAGAAAAAAGGTCAGAGTAAAAAAGTAGCAGAAGATGATTCTCATTGAACGTGTTGCCATATGATTTTAATTGATTATAATATTGATCTATCCAATCTGATGCTATTTAATAAATATATTCTTATTCGTTGAGTCCGTAAGATCGATAGTGCGAAGAAAATAAAATAATCGAATGTCAAAATCAAACGTCTAATTTATATTTTAGGTAACAGAAATTCGTTTAAAATATTTCGATACTGTACCTGTTGCATCGGCCATGTGCGTTCTACGTAATGGCTTTCTTTTTATTGCTTCTGAATTTGGTAACCAGTAAGTAATTTATTTTTAATGAAACTCGACTTTTTTTTAGTTAATTCCTTTAATTCCGTAGTTATCTCTATCAAATAACTCAATTGGGTGATGCGGATGATGAACCTGAATTTAGCTCATCTGAACGACTTGAAGAAGAGGATACATTTTTTTTCTTACCACGTAAACTTAAAAACCTGATATTAGTCGATGAAATGGATAGTTTATCACCTATAACGGCTTGTCATATTGCTGATCTTGCTAATGAAGATACACCACAACTTTATGTCACATGTGGTCGTGGGCCACGCTCAACGCTTCGAACTCTTCGTCATGGTTTAGAAGTAAATGAAACAATAGGAGCATTTTATTTTTACGCTATAAAAATTTCTTTTCTAGGTCACGGAAATGGCTGTTTCAGAACTGCCTGGTAATCCAAACGCTGTATGGACTGTTAAAAGACGATCAGATGGTAAACAAAATTATCTTGTTTAGTTTAAATAAACATTATATTTGTTTTTTCTCTATCTTCTCGTTTACAGATCCGTTTGATGCATATATTGTTGTTTCATTTATTAATGCTACATTAGTTTTATCTATTGGTGAAACTGTTGAAGAAGTGACTGATTCTGGTTTTCTTGGTACAACACCAACATTATCCTGTAGTCAATTGGGTGATGATTCATTACTTCAGGTTTGTATTTGAATTATCGTTGAATATATTTTCTTGAGACTTTGATTTTTTTGTTTTCGTATAAATTAGATCTACCGTGAAGGTATTCGACATATACGAGCTGATAAACGTGTTAATGAATGGCGTGCACCAGGAAAAAGAACGATTACTCGAGCTACTGTTAATCAACGGCAAGTTGTTATTGGTTTGACTGGTGGTGAACTTGTTTATTTTGAAATGGATGCAGTAAGATTAGGAAAAGTTATGCGAAATTTCAATTAATTGTTTCTTTGCATTTCTCTTAGACCGGTCAATTGAATGAATATACCGAGAGAAAAGAAATGCCAGGTGATATTGTATGTATGGCCTTGGGTTCTGTACCTGAAGGTGAACAGCGATCACGTTTTCTTGCTGTTGGACTTTCGGATAGTACTGTTCGTATTATATCCCTTGATCCTAAAGTATGTTCATGGAGCAACAACAATAGAATGAATGAAAGATCTGTTTGTGTTTTCAATAGGATTGTCTAGAACGATTGAGTATGCAAGCACTTCCCGCCCCAGCTGAATCTTTATGTATAGTTGAAATGAAAACAACTGAGGGTGGTGTTTTTGTTGATACAACTAGTGGTCGCGAACAACAAGTCGGGCCAACTGGTACCGCATTTTTAAATATTGGTTTACAGGTAAGAAATTAATTTTAAATTAAATCTAGCACCTATGGTATTTTGTTTGTTTTAAGAACGGTGTACTTCTAAGAAGTGTTCTCGATTCTGTCTCAGGTGACATGTCCGATACTAGAACGCGTTATATTGGTTCAAAACCTGTAAAACTATTTCGAATTTTAATGCAAGGAAATGAAGCTGTAAGTAAAGATTTTGTCTAAATTTTATGCTTCTATTTTTATTATTCTCATGAAAAATATATAATCCTGCGTTCGTAATAGGTCTTAGCAATGTCAAGTCGTACATGGCTTAGTTATACATATCAAGGTCGTTTTCATCTAACACCATTATCCTATGAATCCCTTGAACATGCATCTGGCTTTGCATCTGAACAATGTCCAGAAGGTATTGTTGCTATAGCTGGCAATACTCTTCGGTAAGTTAGACGGACGAACACAAAATGAAATTTCTCTAAATTATATTCTATTATTCTGTAGAATTTTAACATTAGAAAAGCTTGGTGCTATATTTAATCAAGAAATACGTAAACTAAAATTAACACCAAGACGTTTTATAATTCATCCAGAAATGAATTGGCTCTATTTAATTGAATCCGATCATGGATCATATACAGAATTAAGAAAACAACAAAACCGTGAACAAATAGCAAAAGTGAGTTTTAGTGAAAAAGTTTTATGAATAAAAAATTTTTTTCTCTCTCCATAGGATATTGTTGATGCAGCCGATGATGAAGACAAAGAAGCCACACGAGAAGTAGCAAATGCAATGTTAGCAGAAAAACTACCCGAAGAAACATTTGGCGCTCCTAAAGCCGCTAATGGTATGTGGGCAGCCCAATTACGTGTTATGGATCCAATTACTGGTGATACTAAATTTATTTATGAATTTGAACAAAATGAATCAGCTGTTTGGTAAGAATAACTTAATTGAAAATAAAAACATGGCATTTTTATGTTTTTTTTCTTTAGTTTAAGTTTAATGCGTTTTGACACTCGACCGGCAGATACATTTTTATTAGTGGGTGTTGCACGTGATCTTGTTCTTTCACCACGTTCACATCTTGGCGGAATGATCTATTGTTTTCTTGTACTGGAAAATGGCGAACGACTTCATTTTATTCATAGAACTGTAGTGGATGAAATTCCAAGTACGAATTCAATAAGAATTGTGTTGAATAGAATAGAAGTATCGTTTTTATTTTTTTCCATTTAGCGGCCATATGTCCATTTATGGGACGAGCTTTAGTTGGTGTTGGATCTTCTTTACGTATTTATGAAATTGGCAAGAAGAAATTACTGAAAAAATGTGAAAATAAAGTGAGTAGTAAGAGATATTTTCTTCTTCATGTTTGCATCTTCTGTTAAAAGAAATTCAATATGTTTCTATTCCAATGAAATATTGAAACATTACAGAAGAAAATCAATAGAACTGATTTTAGCTCGTTAATTGTTTCAATACATTATAACGTGTATAAATCATTTACATTTTATATTTATCATACTACTAAATATTCGAACTACATGTTCAATAAGTTATACATATTCTGAAGAACGATTTTTCTACTTGTAACATATTGTTGTAGAGAAAAAGCTTTCACGATTCTTCTGTTCAATATTATTAATTTGATAATTGAATTCATTTTCTATTATTTAGAACATTCCGAATCAAGTAGTTACGATACATGCACTGGGTAATCGTATATTTATAACTGATGTACAAGAAAGTTTACACATACTTCGTTATAAAACAATGGAAAATCAACTAGTTATATTTGCTGATGACACATGTCCACGTTTTACTGTTGCATGTTGTTTATTAGATTATAGTACTGTATGTTTAGCCGATAAATTCGGTAATATTTCAATTGTAAGTGTTATTATTTTTGTTCAAAATATTTAGTTTTATACTTCTAATTTTTAGTTACGTGTTCCTGTTGATGCTAATGATGATGTTGAAATTGATCCGACAGGAAGTAAAGGCTTATGGGATCGAGGTTTATTAAATGGAGCATCCAATAAAGTATTAATTTTTCTAATGTAAATGTTTTATTGTAAAGAAAATTTTATTTTAGTGCGATTTACTTTCTCATTTCTATGTGGGAGAAATGGTTACATCAGTTCAACGTGCAACATTAATCCCAGGTGGATCGGAGTCTCTTGTCTATACAACATTATCAGGTTCAATAGGTGTTCTTATACCATTCGCATCGAATGAGGTAAGATCCAGCAGAAAAAGAAAAAGAAAATGATCTTCGTATAAAATTAGTTCTTTTTCTTTCTTTGATGTTTGATGTTGTCATATCATCTAGAAAAGAAAATGATATGTTCGTTGTGTTTCGATAGCTCAATCGTTCGAGCACTAGTCCGGAAAACCAATAATTGTGTCATATGGGTTCGAGTCCCGAATAAAGCATATCGTATTGCTTTGTCTGAGTGATATGAAAACAAAGAAAGACAAAGAATCAGTCTTCTACATTACTCCTTTAGAATATTTCAATTAAAAAAATAAATGTGTGAAATGATGATCAAAAATTAGTCGTTTACAATTCGGATAATCGATGACGACAAATTTTATACTAATGACTGATCACACATCGAATTTGTTTTTTGTTTTCTATCAAAATAATTTCGAAAATATCATTCTCGCTTTCGTTTATATATAGGATTATGATTTTTTTCAACATCTTGAAATGCATATGCGTGCTGAATATCAAACATTAGTTGGCCGAGACCATCTTGCTTTTCGATCATATTATTATCCAGTTAAGGTAAGAAGAGAACAGCATGATTGCACACTATTTCTTACGTAATAAGTGCACTCGAGCAGTACGAAATTAGAAAGATTTTGTCTACATAAAACAAAATTGAAATCTCAAGTTATGGATCAATACTTTAATTGAAACAAAAATTGTTCGGATCTATTTTTATTAAAATATTTCTTATTCTAGAAGAAAAAACTAACTTATATTCAAATGAGAAGATGATAATTTTAACAATAAAATTTTTTTTTATCTAATTTTGTTTTTAGAATGTTCTTGATGGCGACCTTTGCGAACAATATAACCACCTTGATATAAATAAACAAAAAATGATTGCAGAAGGTCTTGATCGAACCACAAGCGAAGTTGCTAAAAAACTTGAAGATATTCGTACACGCTTTGCTTTCTAGTCAACAACAATCGTCGGCTGAAAAAATGAACAAAAACAAAATATATTGTCTCTATGTTTTCTTCTCATTCTGTGTTTATGTTTGTATTCTTGAATGTTGTTCATATAGATAATGGTTGTTTGAATATTTGATTTAAAACAAAAACAAAAAAACGCAAAACTATGTTAACTGACTGAAACCATATCTTAATAAAGAAAGGAAATAATGAATGAATAAATAAACTATGCATTCACATCAAAAAAGTAGCCAACACGATAACCAAAATTAACCACTGATGGTGACATACCAATATAATTTAATCCATAGGCAAATAGACCACTAAGACCGGCATTCACTAATGCCGGTCTTTGATACATAGTAAGATAGTTAACTCGATCGTGAATAGATTGATAGTATTGTCGTCGATAGTAATGATGATTTGCTGCCGTAACATAATTATTCATGTTTCTTGCAACATTAAGAAAGTGATGACGTCTTGATGGATGCATATCTATTCTGTCTACGCGTATGTTGTCGTAAGGATTGCGTTTTGCTAAATGAATGAATGCTTCTATAAGTCAGCAGCAGCTATTTTTTAATGCATATTATGGTGTCATGTTCGATAATAAGATTAATTAGATGAAATTGCATATGTGGCTAATAGGCAAAAAAGCGCCTATAAATCGAGACGCTTGATATGTATTTGTTATTGCTTCAGTCATCCGTATCGGACGAATTTGCACGATAGGAGTGTTGCTCATGTTAAACCTTGTAGCTCTAATTAATAGTACCCGGGGAAATAATTGATGTGTTATGCATTAAAATACAGGAAAATATCTGTAAGAATTAAGAAAACAGTAGGCAGAGCGACAGAGACGAGCATTTGGTTTTGTCTATACAATAGTGTACAGTTACTTTTTCTCTATCGATCGTCGAGAAATTATAATGTAATCTGGATCTTTTTCAGTTGATGACAAAAATTCGATGAAAATAAGAATTGAATACTAATATTTCTATACATATATTTTTTGTTGCCGATGCAGAACGACGACAAGTGATTAATGTGCTATTAAAACGAAATTGATGATAGTTTCTTATCAAATCGATACTCTACTTTATTGCTTCATTCAAAATTTTTACTATCAATGCCTCAAAGCAATATTATTATAATTCTATTCAATTAATATTCTGGTGTATTGTGTATGTGGAGAAGCCCTAGTTCAATGTTTGTATTTTGAAGTATTGGTAGTGTGCTTTTTCAAGATATAAAAGAATAGAGACAATGATGAATAGGTACGAGAGAGAACAAAAAGAATAAATTTATACAAAGGAATTCATGACTTCTATGTAAACAAAATCTTTACAGTCGTCAGGTTGAATTCTCCTCTTTACAGAAGAATCTTATATTGATCAAGGAGAGAACAGTGCTTTTTTTCTTTTCTAAATTGAAGTATCTTATCTTTATAACGAAAATCAATGCACACGAATTCTTCATTCTATTGGATCATTGAATAGGACAAAAGTAACCAGATCAAAAACAAAATATTGTTGTCAACATCAATAAAATTAACGTTCATCAAAATGTTAGACACGTTATGCTATCCGTAATTTTCGAAACAAGAAAAAAGCAACAACTAACGATATCGATTTTATACAGAATAGCATTGCAATAAATCGGTTCTTCTCTATGACATTATCCTATGTAAACTGATCTTTCCCTTTTAGCTTTTATTGGCAGACTACGAATTTTTATATTCTATCAATCATGTTATTATACAGATTTTTGACATTGTCTTGAAACATTGTGTAAAGTTCTTTTATGATTATTGATCGACTATCACGATAGAAATGAAGCTATTTTAGTTTTATCGACGACAAGAAACCTAACAGATGAACGAAAAGACAACGTTTCTTTTTTTATTTCGTAAGTATTGTAAATGATAGAATGTTATAGTTTTAATCAAACAATAAAAATACACGGAACCGAATATAACGAATTCGACAATCATAAAACTAGAGTAAAAAGATTTTATCTTTTTTAATCCGATCTGATATGACACTCATCTAACATGAAAAATTTAGTATAGAAATGGATCTAATATGTTTTTGATTATTCGAATTTTGTAACGGTAAAATATCAAGATAGGGTAAATAGGATCGAATAAAGTAATATATTCCGTGTTCGATTTCTCTTTTCTGTCTTTTGCCACTTTTTTCTTTCTCTTTTTTCCTCGTTTAGCGATAAAACTACTGCTGCATTTTTGTCTCATTCTATGTAGCACCGTTGCTCTCTGATGTTGTATTCCTGCTTATTTTATAGATGTGAGCAGCGAGCAGAGACAAAGCAATGTTAAAGAAGCGTAATCGTTAGTTATATTAGGTTAGTAACGGTGGATGAACGGCAAGGGAAGAAGATGAAGAAAAAAGTGAAGAGAGAAACAGAAGAAAAAAGAAATTTTATATTTTCCATCTAGTTTTTTCCTCACATATCTTTCCCTTTTGACACCAGATTCTTAAAAAGAGGTAAGACGCATTCTATGTTAATCTCGATAAGAAATTCTGCTTTCTATAACGGTGTAGATTTTAAAGTAAAAATAAAAGTGTAACAACTGACGCTCATAAAATCACAAACTAGAGAGATGAAAACAATTATTAATTTGAATACATTAGTTATAGAATAGATCAAAATTTTGATTCGCCTTTGTTAATAATATTTTCATTAATTTCCATCGAAGAAAACAATAGACGGAAGTAGCCTTGCCCGTCGGATTCCTTTGTTCTTTTGTTCCTCTATAGTAACTGGCAACAGCGGCCACTTTATTGCTCACTGTTGACGAAAATCATTGAATATTTTATTAGACAAGTTCACGTCTAGTTATTCCTTTTGCTATCTCTCTCTCTCTCTCTCTCTATCTTAGGTACTCAAAACTTCATCAGCTGGTCAAGTGCGAATACAAATCTATGTGACGAAAAAAGACGATTAATTAGCAATCGATCATGATTATGCTCAAATTCCGGTACGTATTACAATCTTCGAGAAATAGAATGATTTCTTTCTTACGAAATTTTCATGTATTTTATTAATTAAAATTAGCTCATACATACGTATATATGCATCGAAGCCATAGCATAAGATTTAGCAACACTTTATTAATTCATTCATTTTTTATTGAATAGTAAAATGTATGAGATGTTTACATGCGTATTACACATTGCACAATTCTATGTGAGTGATTATTCATGGCACTTAACTGATGTCTCTCGTTTTTTTCCTCTTTCGCTGTACTATGTATAGGAAAGAATTTTGTGAGAAAATCTCAACAGAGAAAAATAAATAGAACAAACATAAATCCTTGTGAAATAATCTATTGCAATTAATTAAATTCTACTTGAACATGTCAAAAAATGCCAGTCGTAAAGGCAGACATGATTTAAGGATATATTTTTTCGTAGAAAACAGAACAGGAACATTGTTTTGAATAAATAATTTTTTTCACAAGAACTATTCTTTTTCTTCTTCTGTTCTTTTGTCTAGAATTGTCAACATTTTCAGATGGTTGCTCATATTTACTAGTTAGTATTTTTATTCTTGTAAGAAAATGAATTTATTATTCTGTTTTAGCTTTGTTTTTTGTCGTCTATATATCCGTAACTCAATTATCTAAAGCTAGCTTATATGGTATATTTAATATATTTACAGTCGATTTTAATGATGATTCATATAAAACTTTTCATTATAAGAATATCAATGATACGGATGAAAATCATCTTCTACTAAAAGATTTTTCTCGATATGAATCCGAATTATTCAAAGTCCAATTGAAAATATTTTTTGTCCAAACATCTGAGAATGAAGATATTCTATCACGTCATGCTTGTTCAATTGAATCAGCTTCACGTTTGAATCCAAATGGTCTTATATTTGTTTTTATGCGTAGTCAATATGTACACTTAAGAAAAGGTTCATTCAACCGTTTGCGTACATATACAAATATACGTTTTGTTCATTTTAATGAACATGATATTTATTCAGGCACAACATTATCTCGATTGAATGAAACTAAGCGTACACAACTTATTCGTTATTTTGCAATATCACATATGAGTGATTTTATTCGTACAGCACTTCTATATAAATACGGTGGAATCTATTTTGATCTTGATGTGATTCCATTAAAGAGATTTTCTTTATTTTCAAATACTGTTGCATTGGAATCAATTGATAGCGTTAATGTGGCTGTTTTAGCTTTTGAAAAACAACATCTAGCATTAGATATACAAATGGATATTCAATTAACATTAGTCAATCAGCCATTCAATGCGTTTTGTTGGAATTGTGTTGGACCAGCAGCATTGTCAGATGCATTAAAACGTGTTTGTGATGAGAAAAAATTAAGTATACATTCTAAAGATAAATGTCACCAGATCGATATTCAACCATCTTTTGTTTTCTATCCAATACCTTATCAAGTAAACATTTTTCTTTTTTCTATAACAAAAAAAAAAAAACTAACTATAATTTTGATCGTTTTTTTCTATTAGAAAGTTCTACAGTTTTTTCGTCGGTCAAAATCTGATGATGATATTGATTATTTAGTAAAAAATTCAAGTATTTATTCCGTACATTATTTTCATCATATGACAATGAATTTAGCTATTGAGCGACACTCACCATTTGCTCGTATTGCACAAATCTATTGTCCAAATATATATGAACAATTAATTGATCGAAAAGAATCTATGTTAGCAAGAACTAAAACATCAAAATATTTATTTACAAATTTAAATATTCTTTTATTTTGTTTATCGATATCATTCTTATTTATTTTGATACTTTTATTGGCAGGCAGTTTTCTATCTTATCTACCGTCAATACGTATTGTTATGCTTGAATGGCAACATAAAATTAGTATTTCAATTTGAGAAATGTTTATTCTATAAGGGTCATTGAAAATATGAAATGAATCTATGTCAGATGTTTAATATTTGCTGTAATTGGCTATTTTTATTTTTATTTTTATTGTAATAAAATTAATGAGTTTTGAACGCGCCGTAGATATATTTGCTACACAAGTATACTTGGTGCAGTTGTGAAAGAGAATCATCAGTTTTCATTTTCAGGATACTGAAATGACACCACGTGTAACTAATCATTTATTCTAATTTTTACTTGAATCAAATGAATTGATATAGTAGTTATATCGCAGAATTAACCTTGACAAAATAAATCATTGTATAAAACACGGAAAATTATGTGTTCAATTTGATTATTGAAAGTTTGCCATTTATTATCAGAATCTTCGCATTTAAAAGTCTGCTCCTTGGCATAGGTAGAAATAATAATTATAAAACTCCAGTTCGATGAAGAAAAATAAGCAACTTAATAAATTTGTACTTATCTTCTATATCCTCATCGACAGTTATATAAGATGTTTACATATATCTGAGCTGTTTGGTTCTCTTCATTTATTACTTTAATTTATTATTGAGAAATTAATGTAGATAGTATATATAACTATTTTGGTAACTAATCATCAAAGTGCGCCAATGCCTGATAATATTGCGTATATCATTTTGGCTCAACAATTTATTTTGTACAATTTTTATTTGTTTCGGATTTTTTGTCAGCTACCGTCAAGAATTTCAACAGATGATAAGTATGATTGGTAGGTATATCTATTGAATTCGATTTATAGCTTATTCATGGCAAGACTATTTTTCAACATATTCAAAGTCTGAGGTCACACCTTTAATGAAAATTAAATAGACAAAAGTTTTATACTTCTGATATCAAAGTTCATTATAATGATACAAACTGAAGAACGAGATGTTGAAAACTACGATAGCCATTAAGATTATTTCATAAATCGCAAGTCACAGTCGTAGTATACTGTTGCTTACGTTTAATTTGGTACACAGATAAAATATCGTTTGAGAGGTGATCGACTCATATGCAATAGTTACATAGAATACCAATGTATGATTGTTCAATAATAAGAAAACAAGAATAAAAACATATTATCCAGTTTCATCAAATGAATATCAATTATATAATGACTGAATATTATTGATCTCATTTCAAACACAATCAAAACTTTAGCAAGTACATCTGAAACACAAAGATATTATTTTCATAAATGTTGTTGTTTCATCTATAGTTATTTTATAACGTTCTGAACTTTTCGCAAAATTTTAAAGAAAAATATTTCGATTTAACTTTCTTCTTATTGAAAAGTCTCATTAATCTTCGAATAGACTAAAATATTCAGTGGAAATGGATTCTATGTTTTCTGCAACAGCAAAATTCTAGAATGAAAAAGAACGATAAAGAGACATACTACATTTTAACTAAATTTGCAGTGTACTAACATAAGACATTTTTATGATGAAAGACGAAGTCCTTAGTTTTTCTTTTCATGCTTTTTTAAAAATATTTTGCAAGAATTTTATAATCTGTTAATATTATTGTACCTCGACCAAAAATATGCTTGAGGATCAACCGTGCTGAACTTCTCCAGTATCAATAGGTGGTCCCCTCCGGAACATCGAAAAAATTGATTCTCGAAATTCCATTCGAAACGTTATTCTAAAATAGGTCTCAACGTATAGGGTTTTGCTATTATTCCTATCAGCAGATACAGCTATTGTGAAAATATATAATTCACATGTTCAAATAGAGCATCACATTTGACGAAACGAATAAACCAAAATATGTGAAACTTCAGTAAAATACTAGTCTTGCTCTGAGACCTGTTCTGAAATAAAGTTTCGAGTGGGAATTAGAAAATCAATTTTTTCGATATTCCTGAGGTGAGACCACGGTAATTTTTAAAACCAAACCTCAAAAATGAAATATTTTCATAAGCATAAGCTAACTGCTCAAACTGTTTTCACAATATTCAGAACTCTTTGAGTACTATATAATATACATAATTTCAATGCTAAAGCGATTGGACAGTTGGGGATGTTCCCTCGTCAGTAATAAGAATGTTTGAATCAGATGTTGTCTTTTCACGAGCTCAACATTTAATCGTATGAATATCTTTTTCTATTCTCCTCTGGAGCTGTCAGACTCCGTAATCCTTATTAATAATTTTCTTCAATGTAGAAATTTTTGTTTTTCAATCAATAAAAGATCATGGATTCAAAAAATATGGACGAAGATTCTCTTATCAAAAACTCGTAACAGGAAAATATCTCGCATAACATAATTTTGACAAAATCATGTATGTCAAACTTGAAACTTGAATTCAATTGAAAATTGAAATTTGCAACTTTCAACTTTTAAACCAATGGCATTCTGAAGAATCATGACTCGCTATGAGTTGAAAGTTAAAAGTTGGAATTTTCTATTTTCAACTGAATTCAAGTTTCAAGTTTGACATATATGCCAATATACACCCACACCCTCAAGAATCAATACAATTTCTGTGAGGCATGCAGCGCAGACAACGGTTATTGCACAATTTTCTTTCCAACTTAAAAAATGTGTCACCTATACATGTTACCAAAGAAAATGCGTTTTACTTCCTTTCTCTTACTATGATCACAGTCATTGTTGCTATTAACAAGTTTTTCCAGTTATAACTGTTTTTTTTCCAACTAAAATCTTATTATGTCGAACATAAATGAAAGTTATTTCATCGAAGATCAAACCTCTTCACAAATCAATTTTCTTAGCATGATAGACGATACCGACACCAAAGATACTGTCATAATATCCAGTAGAAACATCCATAATAATAACATGGTCTTACATGGCGATCGAAACGTTTTTGGTACTTCATCAAATACACCAACTGCTGATCTAACAGCTGCCAATAAATTCAGATGTTTATCTCGTAAGTTCAAATCAAAATGAGTTTTCAACACTTCGAACATATTCAATTCGCATACATCGTTTCATGCTTCTTAGTTTGTACTTTTTAAATCCCAATTCTAATGAAATTTTACTGCAGACTCAAACTAAATTTACTCATTGTATTCAACAGTTAGTGTACGAATGATAGGAATAACATGATTAACGAAGGAAATAGTCGAACGTTTCTTTATCAAACTGAAGAGCTGGAAAAGATCTTTCAATTATTCAGTTAGATCATGTCAGGGGGATGAGAAGACTAGTGCAAAGACGTTGGGCTGATTTAATGCAATCTAGCTTAGAGCACTTTTTAATTGTTTTGAGGTTATGTGTTCGGAAACGTCTATGTGAGTTTTCTCCCAAGTAGTTACTATAATCACCGTCCAGCGGCTCATAGAATCATCCATATGCATGAATACACTCTTTCCTTCAGCCCGGATTGTACACAACATACTGTTATTTCTTTTATAAAAGACTTTAAACAACATTTTGAAAATTTCTTATTATCAAGCGGTCGATTTTTTGAGCTAGTTCCTATGTGATGAAAACCGGAAGAAAATCGGCCGTTTACCGACTCCCATTACCGCTAAAAACTATCCGGTATTTTCGATATGGATTGCCCATGTGGTACCGCTTTATGATTGATTTGTAGAAATATTATATTTGCATACTGTTGTTGCCGATAGATGAAAACCGAATAAAACTAAATGATACATGTTTATCAGATATACAGATTGAAGAATTTCAATATCTGAGTTTGGAACTCGTACTGTATTTCTCAGACAAATTTTATTTATTATCATTTAAAAGAATTGTTTTTTGTTTACCAACTAAAGCTCTGAAGCGTTTTACCAACTTGACAACGAAAATGTCACATCATCATGATGCGAACATTTTTTGGCTCGATACTAAATTAGATCCAGACGATGAACGCACAAAATTATTGTTACTTCAACTTAATGACCATGTTGAACTGTTCAATGATATTTATTTGTGTCTTAGTAGACTTTATACATATCACGAAATGACCCTATTCATTGTATCAGGAACATGTGCTGTGCAATGTCTTCAATCGATACATTCCTTATCAAAGATTGATTCTATTCTTATTTTCTGTGCGTCACCTGAAAAGTATGCTTATCTGATCAGCGATGAATATCCAAAAGTATTAGCGTGCGTTAATACTGAAGAAGAACTTGTTCGACGTGTTCATTCTTGGATTGATGCTAAATATCAGACAGATTGTTACATATGGCGTAACGATGACAAATCTGGCAAGCAATTATCTCGTTTAACAGCTCTTTTCCTGGCTAATTATATCTTAACGAAGTATGTAGAATTTGAATTATGTGACGAAAGCAAACAAGAAATGTTGGAATTATGTCGTACTCATTACAGTAGAAACCAATTAGAATTAAAAAATATTAAAGAATTCGAATTAACCTACACAGCATCCGATGCGATTGGATGGTATACACGTGATTCATTCGTTCATAAGATGGTCAATCGAGCTCTCCGATCGTTCGATGAAATAAAATTACGTTGTATGACCTTTCTTATTCGAGATATACGACAACAACTAAAATATTGCTATCAAAATTTGCAACCGACAAGTAATCTAACAGTTTATCGTGGTATGTCCATGTCAATGAAAGATATTCAACGAATGCGAGACACTCCTCTGGGTTCATTAATTTTGATGAACGGGTTTTTGTCAACAACTCGAACGCTCAATATTGCTCTAGCGTATGCGAGCAAAAATTGTGATCTAGTGAATGATTCACGAGGTCACGTGTTGTTCGAGATAAATATTGACGTCGTAAATTCACCTGCTATTTATGCAGATGTGTCCAGTATCAGTACATTTCAACATGAAGACGAAATTCTATTCGATATGGGTACTTTATTTCAAATAGAAAGCATTGATCATGATGAAGACTCGAAACTATGGAAAGTGCAATTGATAACAGCCGCACGAGAAGCCTGTAAGTCCGTTGAAACATTATTGTCGTCAATTTGGGAAGGATTTGAGAAACAGATCGATGGTTGTGTCGCCATAGCAACTATTAGAAGACTACTTTCTTATGATCAACCACAAGAACCATTGAAAAAACAATATGAGACGGGGTCTGTGTTCTCATGGCTTCGATTCAGCAGTTATTCTACACTGTTACAACAAGATGGCAGACGCAAAAATTATATTAAAGATTATACCACACGGATATTAAAGCATATTACAAGTCGTGTTCAAAACAACAGAAGTAAGTTTAATATGATCAACAGTATGATCACCGATTGTCTTTGCTAGCAAATTAATCGAAAGATTGGTTTGATCGAAACATATGAATTTGCCTTCTCGCTCAAAATTTTTACAATCTTATTTAGTATTTCGTGAGAACTATCCGTACAAGCAATGAATCTGATTCATAGAATAATATTCTGCTATTTATAGGCCAAGCAGATCCTCTAATAGTAGTTATAAGCTTTGCCACAAGGAAGAAATTATTAAAATAAAGGAAGTGGCTATGTACACAAGCGTCGATATAGTCAATCAACTATGCATCTTCGAATATCTGTGATCAACTGATTGTTTACGAGTAAAACAAGCCTCGTCTCTATACGCTATCATTGCATATCCATAATCACACCATCACACCCACACACACCAAAATTATTCAATGTGATAATTTTCACTGTATAGTGGGATGTTACTAGCATCTTGCGTAAAGAATGCTGAGAAGTCATATTTCTCTGAGCATATAAGAGATGTTTAACATTAACTAGTCATACTGCTATGAATTTGGCTTGAATTTTTGTCAGACTAATTCAGAATTTCCACTAGATAGTGAGATAAGGAATGATAATGGTGTGCAAGATACAAGTTGATCAGCATGATAACAAGAGAGAATTCGAAAATATTACAGCTAGACTGTAATGAAGCAGGATGTATCTTACAGATTCAGTATGCCGATGAAAAATTGAAGGTTGAGTGTCAAAAATAAACTGGAAAAACTATAGTCAGCTTCAACCGAAACGTTACTAAACTCTACAACAACTATTAAGTATTACAAAATCAGCACGACTCACCAAAATTTTAGGACTTTTCAGTTCTTATGAAGAAAGCTATATGTGAAAAAATAAGAATAGAAAGTTATTTTCGTTGATATATTATCATATTTATGTGAACTAAATTCGAAAATTTAATGCATTTTAAAATATCTGATTTCGATAATATGTAAGCTGTTTTTTCAAATAATCTAGTTCAATATTTTCTCTGTACAGCATTTTTTGATGATTTGATAATACTATTTTTTATCATTTAGCATCAGCTCATCATCGGCAGCTCACTGGTACAAACGGGTTGAATCCATGCAATACTTCTCCAGATGAAACTGACATATGTAACTCTCTAGAGCCTATACTATTTTTTCATCTTGAGACAGGTTTGATGAGAAATTATAGGAACGCTCTCTCAACGAAATTTTCTTTGCACCACCGTCGATTTATCACAAATGACATTACAACAGATGAAGTCGAAACTATTCTCGATGAGTTTCACTCACTCTTTTATATTGGTTCAGAATTTCTTTCGTGCGTGAAGGATAACTCGCGGATACACCTTTATTCAATAGACGTGTCACCTAAAGCACAGGATAACGTGGACTCAATGGAAAAGTCAATCGAGAAATTGACACGCAGACTTCGTCATGATCTTGCAATTTTCTACCGAAAAGAAGCAGAGCGTTTTTTGAACGAACAAGATGATCGTAATACGGCTAAAAAATTGTTTGCTAAATCAACTAAGTGTTATGAACTTATTGCGAACGAAACACAAGAAAAATTAAAACAGCTTGTTCTCAAGAATAAGTCATAGTTAAGGTAAGACGATATCTTTTTTTCCAAGATTGTTGCAAAACACTAAGTAAAAACCGATTTTTTTGTAATTAAAACCTATCAAATAAATTATAAACAAACTAATTTCTGTTTCATTTCTTTATGCAACGAATTATGGGATTCTTTCAAGCTATAGGCAATGAATTGTGACAGTTTAGATATTATATAAATATCGTAATTTATATGGATATCAACCTACTGGATTCCTAGTGTTCCAAATTTGATTTGTTTTCTCGTGCAATTTTCGAAATATAGTAGCATTTGTTTCTTAAGTTGTAAATTCAGAGTATTATATCGATGGTTTTGAGCAATTTTTCGGTACTATAGTTTTTGAAATTAAAATTCACCGGAATCGCTCTCGAAAAAAGTGTCATAGCGAACATTTTCTTGGTACCATTTTTAAGTTCTATAGAAAAAGCTTAGAGCTTAATCTGCGTAAATGTTCAAGTTTTAGACAAACAATATTTCGAGATATATAATGAATTCACTTTAACTCTTGAATACGAAGATAACTTGGATCAGTACTCGACTAACTATTTTTGTATACGAGTACTAGATTCACATTTTAGACACTCTGATTAAAACTACGGTATGACAGGGGTATCAAAAAATCATTGATGTCACAAGAATTCCTTCGGTATGATGAAAGAGCTTTGATTGAAAACATTAAAATGATGCATATATAATTTTAAATTATTATTCATCGTTGTACAACATCAATAATTTTATTATGTTGCATAGTATCTTGTTGATCGGCATGGCTTTACAAATAAAATGCGTATTCTTAATCAACTCTCACTTTTGAAATTCCCTGAGAGGCCCTGTCGAGCGTTCTAGTGAATCGAGTAAAAGTCTAGAATATCTAAAATGAAATCTCTGTCAGCAACTAAAGGGAAAGTAGCTGATTTCAAGAGTTGAAATCAAGTTGAACTCACCTGAAATCAGTTACTTCCCTAATGCAGGAACCTGAAGAAGCCGTAAAAACTACAAAAAATCTTTGTGAGGTTTTAAGGGAATCTCTCAAGGCTCACCAGAGCTTTCAAAAAAGTAAGATGTGATTAAGCGACACTTAGATATCTTTCTTGTATACACTTTTATTCAATAGAAATTACGTCAGAATCTATCTTACCATTCAAGGATAAGCATAGTAAGAAATTTGAAACTCATTATCACCGTAGAATAAATGTCTACTTTAATAATACTTGAGGAAAAGCAGATATAATTGAAATTTAATCGAATATGGTATGTACTGTACTGTCAGTTGCATATTGCTGAAAATCAATGTGACGCTTTCTTATAAGCGCTTGAGTGCTTTCATATCCAATTTCTTTTTAATTTCTTCAATAACTAACAATAAAACTTGATATCTATTACTGTTTACTGTAGTTGATATTATAGATATTTCATGTTGATGTTTATCATAAATTAAAGCAAGTATACGATGGCAATTGAGGCAAGTATTTTAATATGCATCATCAATTTCTTAAAAAGATCATCTTTACTGCACCATAGGGATTACACATCGGTAACGCTAATCCCTCAAATCTACTTAATGAGGAACCTCGTCTTGTGATATACGATCCCGGACATGTAATAAATAATCCTGTTCAAAATCTTTACCCTTTTGATTCCCTATTTATAATTCATAATAACTTGGAAAAATGCTTGCTTGAATTCGCTCAAATACGTGATAAACGGTGGATTATTCTTCTTCTATTACCTAGTTTTACCCCTGCTGAGGTAGTTCAATTCGTTAATAGCCATGTTGTCAATCAGCAACGCTTACATTCGTTCTATTTAATATTCAACAACGGTGTTCGATTCAATAGCCAATTCCGTATGCATTTTCCTGCAAGCCTTCAATGGTGCCGATCATTCACACATAGACTATATAATGACATTCGATCGGCATGTGCAACTGTTTGTGACCTACAAATCACTTTTTGTGATCAACGGGTAAATGAAATTGAAGATGATATTGACGAGCACTCCCAAAGCATTGTGAACATGTATAACATCCAGAAAGTCAGACTCTACGAACTGCAAGCTACTTATACGTTGGCAATGTCATTATCGTATGAATAATACTCCAGCTTATTTGAAACAGAAAGCAGGGAGCAAAACTTTTAATTTAGCATACGAAATGCTATACTGAAGAAAACCCCCTAGTCAACTCCCTCCAGACGAATCCACAGGGAGTCCTCCGGGGAGGTAAGGAAAAGATGAAAAAATATCTACCGCGACTATCAAAAACCTACGTAAAGTATCCGAAAGCATCTTCAAAACTTTCTGCGGGATTTCTAACACTTGACTGAGGATTCCTGTAGAAATCCCAGGGAATAGACAAGGAATCCCTAGGGACTTTGAAGAGACTACCTAGTCAGTTTTTAGAAATCCCTCAGAAAGTTTGGAAGATGCTTTCGCATACCTTACATAGGATTTTGATAGTCACGATAGACATTTTTTCATCTTTTCCTTAACTCCGCCGGGGACTCATGACAGGGACTCTTCAAAAATTCGGAAACTGCGGGAAACTTCCTGAGGATTCTTCTGAAGAGAGTTGACTAGGGCCTTCAAATTCGAAATGTTTCCAATCATAGGCTTTCTCTTTGCGCGAAAGTTCAACTCTATGCTGTGCTCATTAAAAATTGTTGTTATTTTTAAATCAAGATATGCGTATGCATAGGATCTTTTTCTTCTCACAGTTTGTATCCACACATTTTCTTTTCGAAGTTTCAGAAAAGTTAAACTAATTTTTATTTTTCGTTTATTTTTCATTACATCCACCTGCAATGTTTTATTAACAACGCAGACAAATCAGGAACCGTCTTCTATTTTCAGGTCACTGTTGTTTTCAAAACTATTCCCATGGCATAAATCTTGGTGAGACGAAAACAAAGGTATATTTTGGTACCAGGTTCCAACCTTTATTCTGTCGAGTTATAAGCGTTTTACTACAAGTTAAACTATGAACGTAAGATCTATCAAAATCTGAATGATCAGCTTACACACTGAGTTGTTTTTATTTATGCATAGGATAGGTAGCCACTCGTAAGTTGTAGTCAGAGAAAGTAAAACACATCTTTACTGAAATATTTGTATTTCAAAAAAAACCTTTCTGTTATGTTGAACTTTTAATATTATATCAATAGTTAAGTGATAGTACGTTTCTTCTGGTTAAAAATTTATCAAGGTAATACAGTCTATTGAAAGAAATTTCGACATTCATTATCCAAAAATCCACGAAAACGCTCATAACTTGACAAGGAAGGAATGACTGCAAAATGAAACCGAAATACTTTTTTCTAATGCACACTTGGATTAATCAAACAGCAGACGTTTTAAATAAAAAGTGGATTGGAAAATAGAAGATGCTTACTCCTAATTCTAAGGTCCACAATTCCTAACATGAATAAAAAACGTAATCTCGATGACATTTTTTAAGCTTTCTAAGTTCTAAGTTGTTCTTTCTTTATGTTACTTTTATTAATACATTAACTTGCTCTTTTTACACAGTAAACTATTAAATATATTAATATAATACGTTAAAATTTTCTTTTATTTACAAGGTGTACAAAATACCGTATCTTGGAACATCTTTCAGTTTTCAATGTAGACAAAAACCTGTTTGTGGTGAACATAAGATATTAGCGCACTTCACTCAAGTTTATATAGTGTGGAAATAGCAATCCACCATTGTATTGGAATATTCTTCATTTCATGTTTATTATGCACTAACAGAAAATAAAGTCCCGAAATAGAAAGTGGTGCTATCCTGCCACGCCATAACATGCACGCGACGATCACAGATCGACATATAGTGCACATCCCAGTTAGGCAAGCGTTGAAAAAAACGCGTATAGAATCGCGAGAGTAAAAGTACAACCATGAAATAATATTGCCATTCTAGTGTTTTGACAAAATTCATTGGTTATTCTATTTTATTTTTCTCAAATTAAGAGTTCCTCCATTTTTGTGATTTATTTGCCAATTTGAATACTTTCACGATATCTTCGATTTGATTTATTACTATTCAAAATTTACTGAAAACAATATATCATACTTGACAAAATCGATCACCGTAGTCCTCGAATATCATTCGTTAAGATGTTCGAATTGTAAAAGTTTAGTTCTATTTGTTATAAAATATAATTCATATTTTATTATGGAAATAGAAAAATTTTATTTTATTTCTAATTCAGGTAAAACACAATTTAAAAAATCATGAGGTCGTTCAGAATGCACCCAATGACCAGCATTAGGAATTCGAATAAGACGATATAAAGGAAATAAACTTCGTATTTTGGGCAGTGATTCATCACTAAAATTTAAAATTTTAAGAAAAACAATTTTCTAACGAATAAGAAACGTTTCTCCATACTTTATATACGGTGATTTTCCTCCAGCAATAAATAATGTATCAACGTCGACTGAAGTATTATCATATTCAGTTGGAAAATGCATTATATCATTCATATGTTCTTCAAGAACTTCTAAATTTGCTCGCCAGATAAATCGTCCACTTGGTTCATCATAAGCAATCAACATCAAAAGAAAATCACGAAGGCTCTTAGTCTATAAAGCACACAACATTTTGCTACTGATCTCTTTTAAATTAAAACTAACCTTTTGCAATGATTCAGATGACTTTTGAAGGATGGCATCCATCGCACGTCTTGCTGCAACAATATCTGTTTCAGATTGTATTCGATGTATATTATCAAGTAGAATTCTAGTATAAGACGGAATTTCTCCAATTGATGCACTTATTGTTGGTGCTATATCAACTACGATTAGTTTTCTTAACAATTTCGGCTACATCTAACAAGACAAACCAAACAAATCAACGTACTTGCTTCAAATGCTTACTTTTTCTAACGCCACAATCATCGCTGCTTTGCCACCCATGCTATGGCCCATTAAAATTGTTTTTGGCATCTGATGTTTTTCGATTGTTCTAATTAAATCTGATGCCATATCACAATAGTTCATAGAATCCGTATATGGAGAATCACCATGATTACGCATATCAACTGTTACTACCTGAATATTTACAGAGTGAAAAATATTTTAACATAGGAAATTACTTTTATTTTTGCTCGTTCACTGAACGCTTTTGCTAATGATCTCCAATTAGTACGAAATCCGAAGAGACCATGTCTAGAATAAAATACAAGTTATCTGGTTAAAAAAAAACTAATATATGCATACGTAATAATCAGGCATCGTTCAGGGTCGGCCATTTCGTTAGGTGGGTTATATACATCTTCAAATAATGTAACTCCTTTAGCTGATCTAAATTTATTCAATAGATGAATTATGCTGTTTTTTTTGCTTAAATTAAACCTACGATACATGTTGAAATCGTTGAAAACTGAATAAAATCGTTCGATTTAAAGAAATCAAACCTGAACCAATTTTCAAATACTGATTCATCTGCAATCAGAATATGGATATGGGTCTGCCGAATTTTTTCTTTATCTTGTGTTTTTATTGAAATAAAAAGTGAACGCATCAAATCCAAGACAACAGAAAAAAAAGGAAAAATAATAACCAAGAGCAAACGAAAGACAACGTCGTTTTCTTTATGTTGCTTTCGCACGAGTTGCTGCACGTTTTCCAACTTGAGCTTGAAAACCAGTTTTGATACTAGAAACAAAATAACGTGACCGGCAATTATTACATAGAAGTACTGATAGACGTTCTTCTTTTTGTAATGATGTATCAGGTGAACGGCATGTTTTACAAATAACGTATTCTTCTAGAATATCCAATGAAAAAAAAACGAGATTAATTTTGTTTTTTTGTTAATGCAATCAATTTATCTTACTGATATACGATCGAAGTACATTTTCAATTTGTTTCTGTTGAAAACGACCTTTGATAGTTAATGCATTATTAGCATCAATAGAGCCACTATAAAAATAAATAAAAATTAGATTAGAAAAAAAGATTGACTGTACTTACTTTGTACCCAATTCAGCAAGTAAGTATTGATGTAAATGTTTTTCTTGTCGTTTAAGGCTAGAAATAAAATTCGTTCTTTTTTCAAAGTTTAATTTTTACTCGAAATGTAACGTACGATTTGCATATTTCACCAAAATTAGAGAATGATGTACGTTTAGTACCAATACGAGCTACTTGTGGTGGTTTCAGAGTCAATTTAATCTTTTCGCCATCGTTTACATTGGGATTTTTCTCACGAATGGTATTGAATACTCGAGATAATAACTAGAAAATGAAAAAATAGTCTTGAACATAGAAATTACTTGTTGTTTATATCAGCCGAGACAAAAAACTCGAAGATAATAGTTAATTTAAACTGAGATTTCATTGTTTTTTCTGAACAATATTTCTCTGGATTTATTTATTAGTGCAACATGAATCTTAAGAATATTGACATTTTAAAGATGTATTTTTTATCAGTATGATGGAATTTTTTCAAGGATTCTAATCTTGGAATAAGTTTCTTACGAATTTCTATCGTTGATTTTACTTACATCTTCATATGTATATTCGCCTTGTAAAGATGTTGCATTGGCAGTTGCTTCATCTCCCAGTGTACCAATCGTAGCTTCTCTCTAGAAAAACAAAACAGTAAAATAAATTTTGTTTGCATTTATCATAGAAGCTGCCGCTAACTTACCTGAGTCTCGCCTTCCCCTGTTGCATCACGATTTATTTGTTTCTTTTTCTTCTTTTTACGAAGTGCTAGTACATCATCATCGTCGTCATCTTCGCCAGCAGCACCTGCTCCTGCTTGCTCAGCGTTAACATTATCTTGGTTCTAGAAAAAAATGCATCGACTGAAGAAGTCAATAATTTCTTAGATTTTTTAAAATTTTACTTTAGATGATTCTGTTGCAAAAGCTACATTTTTAGTTTTCTTTTCTTTTGTAGCTGCTGCTGTTGTTTGTTCATTTGCAGCATTTTCATCAACTTCTTTTTCAGTACCTGTTGCATCATCTCTTGGTTTCTTCTTCTTCTTCTTTTTACTCAAATCGAATATAGACTAAACAGAAAAAACAATGATCCTCAGAGTCTAACAATTATCCCAAGAAACTCACGTCATCGGGTGCATCACCTCCATCGGCCATGTTTTTAATGTTTATCAATGTATTTGCTTGGTTTTTGTCAATTTCGCAATCTATATATAAAACTGATTTCTGATGCAATATAGAAAAAGCAACTTTCTTATTGGTTTACTAGGAAAAAACCATTCATATTTATTACTGACCTCTATAATATTAAGGATAAAATAAAATCAAAAATAATTTTTTTCTAATAAAAAAATATTTTATTAATTAGAAATGGCAAGCATTCTTAATTTTCCTTCGCATCTCAAAGATAAGTATCTAGCGACGCGTGCTATTAAAATATGAAAAACTAAATTAAATTTTCAAATAATTTTTATTAAAATCATCGAAAGAAAATTAATCTATTCATTAATATCAATTATAGCAATACTTATATTGTTTATTTTCAATTGTTGACATATTGTTTTTTTTTGATCGTTCTTTCTCCAATTTGTTTGTTTGCTTCTTCTTGTCTACTTCATTCTTAAACATAAAATCAGTTTATCAACAAGATATTTCTCCCAGTTTTCATTTTTTTTTCTATACAACACTGTATTCTATTAGCTGTTGTTTTGTACATTTTATTAAGTATTTTTTTTCAAGTCAAGTATATCGAAACGCACAGGTATATTTATTGAAAAAATGAAATTTTCGTATATTTTTGTTCTGTTTAGTTACAATTTTATTTCATGTGATCATTTCTTTGTATCTCCTCTTCCATACACCGTGTTGATGGTGCTTGCATAAATTATACTTTGAAATAATAATATTTAAAATAAAAACACAAGAATTTCTTTTCACTTTGGAATGGCTAAACTTGTTGATTCATGTTGTGTGCCATCGTCAATGGCAGTACAATTGACAAAACCTGATAAAAATAATAATACAACAGCTAATATTGATGATGGTTAGACGATAGAAAAATATGCATAAATATTCATTTTTCTGTTTTACAGGTATTATTTTACCGTCTGAACATTGTGATGTGATTGAGGATGGAACTGATGAGAAATCTGAAAGTGTAAGTTTTGGCAATAATGAACCATACTATCTTCAAGGATTATAAGAAGTTTTGAACGAGCAAACCAGTATTGCCTTGTCTCGTTCAAATATAAATCAGTATGACAAGAAAATTTTAATTATTTCATTTTGAACTGTGTTCCTAATTGGATTAAAATTACTCGCAGGTTCAACAGTCACTTTAGAAAGCGTAAATAAAGCTCGATTCATTATGTTCAATAGGAATTCATCTAAGAAATATTCCTACATAATATCAAACGAGTATCTCTATGTCAAGTGTATATAGTCAACAATGTTTTCAAGGGCATTGCCTAAAGGAGAAATTATTTCGGTTCATCGGTTCTATTTGTTTTGTCCTGCAGCTCTTTAGGCAATGCTAACTCGAGAAGTGCACCAATAATGCATGCGAGACTTCCTTGTGTATATTACTAATATTGAATAGACTTCTCAATATTGTGATCATCTCGATTTGATTCAACTTTGATTGATGCTGCCAAACAAAAATTTGAGAATGAATTCTTTTATATATTTAGACTGGTGACAGCGAGGATCGTCGTCATTCCTCAGGTGGTGGTGATGATGATGATGGACAAATTAATAATAATACGGTTACAACGGAGATAACAACCGTTGCTTCGTCGTCGTCATCATCATTATCATTGAATGATGAAAACGATGCATCAATTAATAAAGAATCAACTATGAATAATAATAATAATAATAATACAAATACATCTACTAATAATGCTACTACAACCGTTCCATATAAAGATTTTTCAGGAGTTGATACCGAATCATTTATAGCAACAACATTACGTAATAATCCAAAGGATCGTACATTACTTTTAACACTTGAAACAGTTTTTCAACAATTTATTCAAGATGATGAACAAAAATCATATCAATTTCAAGCAATGAACTCTTGTAAACTATACATTCTTGTGATTTGTTCAGCAATTCAATTGAAATTTCTCTTTTCTTAATAGATGAACGAATGATTGTTCATCGTGTTGCCGCATTTTTCGGTCTTGACCATAATGTTGATAAAAATGGTCAAGCTGTTGTTGTTACTAAAACTCCGAATACTCGAGTGTATGTAATTTGAATGTATTTATTGTAAAAAAAACAATTGAATTATTCTCTGTTATTCTAGCCCTAATTTTTCATTTCAAAAATGCATTCCAGAAGATGAATCAGCCGATATTACAAATAGTGGTGCTTTAACAACAGAAAATCCAGTATTATTAACAAATCCAAATGAAATTCCAACTCGTCGTATTCTACGTCGTCATGAGAAAAATCCCAATCATGAACATTCGCAACGAAATGGTCTTAATGATGATTATTTAAATCAGCAGATATCTTCAACAAGTAAAAACCAACCATTATCAAAACCATATTCAGAACGTGTAAATAATTATGCTGAAACACGTGCTAGAATATTTAATGAAACTGCAGATATATCAAATGCATCCATAACAAATCAAAATATGAAAGCAAATCAAAAACAACATTTAAATTTTATTCGGCCATCTTATCGAAAACAGCAGCAACAGCAGCAGCAACAACAACAACACCAGAACAGTTCACAACAACATCGTTCTTATACATATCAACATTCACAACTAACAACTAATAATCATATGCAACAGTATCCAACTGGAAAAGCAATTGATCCATCTAGTCATATGCTTAATACTTCGACACCTAGAAGTAAATAATTCCTATGTGAAAGAAAAATCAAACTGCATAAAACACGAAAAGTTAGAGAAAAAAATAATAAGATTGTGACTTTGTCATAATGATATAAAAAGATATCGATAATGAATTCTCAGATAAATATTGTCACAATGGTCTCTATGTAAGATTCTCATCATAGTTTAGATAATTTAAATGTCAGAATAATGTTTTGCACTATAATGACATTCATCATTGGGTATATTGTATAATTTAGCTCCATCGATCTATTCAGTCCAACAATCATCATCGGGAAATCTGAGTATACCTCAGCCACCATCTATCTATGCTTCAATGATAGGATCAAACCCTAGTGTAGCATCACTACGTCAACCAGCTGCTAGTTCTTTTTATACTCAAACCCAACCGCCATCTCTTGATTATGATTATAAACAACAAGCGAGCGGAGCGCATATCTATAATTATGTACCAATGATACCTTCATCAACATCTAGTTTTATTCATCACCAACAGCAACAGCAACAACAACAAACACAACAATTACATGCACAACCACCACCGGGTGCCACAGCAGGAGCAGCTGGCCCAAATCAAGTTCCATCGCAACATGGTGCCGGTATCCCATTGCCTATACTAGTTCATCAACAGCCAACAGGACAAATACAATATCTATTTCCTGCTCATCCTTTACAACAACAACAGCAACAATCGCAAATCCCACCACAAACAAATTCTTATTCAATCACACCTGATGGACAATATGTTCAAGTAAATATTTAAAATCATATTTATCTTGTATATAAAAAGAAAATGCAATTGCCTTTCTTCTTTCCTAAAGCTTTATCGCCCAGATACTTTATCCATGTCGGGTCCACCCACAGTACAACCTCCGACCGTTGTTGACACTAATCATACTCATCACCATCCCTATTCTCAAAATCAACCTCATCATCATCATGCTATTGCTCAACAACAACAACAAATTCCACCGTCGCAGTCAAATCTTGCTGCTCAGCCACCACCCTTTGTTCGAATATATCCAACAGGCACACCAGGTAATGTTTCACATCCCTTTGCTCAAGCAACTTATCAACAACCTCCACCTTCACAAACAACATTTGTTCAATCAGGTTAACTTTAAAAAAACAAAAAACGTCGCTCTCAATTTCATTTTATACAATACTTCTCATTTAGGCACTATTCCTACACCGTCTTTTATGATTCCTCCTCCTCAAACGGCTGGTAATGTTCAAACTTATCCAACATATGATAATAGTGTACCATATAATACATATGGCCCAACAACAACATCATCTGGAAAACCTAATGTTAATAATAATGGAACATCAGTACAATATGTAACAAATCATTTATCAGCATTAAATTTACAAAATCAACACGATGATTATCAAGCACGTGTCATGAATAATCAGCAACAGCAACGTTTTACTCATTCAAATGGTTCAATAGCAAATAATCAACAACGAAATTTTATGGGACGACCATTAGTACAATCACCCAATGGTTCAACAACAACACCTCGTATGACTATTTATTCAACATCAAATCAACAATATCGTCAACCCCGTCCATTGAATATTTCAAATACTGATAAACAAATAACATCAATCGAGAATGATCCGAAATCTTTAACACAACAACAAAATAACTGCGATAATACTTCGCTGGCCGGTCCAGCTCAAGGTAAAATTTAAGTCAAATTCTTTTTCTATATTATAAATCGTCCTTTTTTTAAAATCTACTATTTAGAGTAATGAAACAACGGATCTTTCAACACGCACACACGCACGCATATAAACGAATCGATAAAGTCTTTCTTCTCTCAAAACAACAGCAGACGGCCCGGCCACAATTCACTAGTCAATCATGTCTCTTTCTTTTCTTCTGCATATCTCAGGGTCCGATAGCTGTGTGATGTGTGTGTATTTATGTGCCTTTTATTCGCTACTCTGTGAGAATAGTCTCGGATCTCGATTGCATATGTATGTGTGTGCACGCGCGCGCGCGTGTGTGTGTGTGTGTGTAGTTTGTTGACAAATGGGCAATGGCATAGACCGATTACTTATATCTTCCTCTTTTTTTTTTCTCTTTTTCTATCTCTTTCGTTTCATCATCGCTCGTTCTTTCTCTTCTCTTCTAGTTTTTTTTTCTTTTCTTTTTGTTGTTCTACAACGACGATCAATACATACGAACGGCAGAAAAAAAGAAGAAAAACAAAAGACAAAAAAAAAACAACAAGTCATACATCAATCTTCTTGTATACTAAGTGTAATTTGTTTGTCTACTTTTTACATATCTACGAAAGATTCAAAAAGAAAAAAAACAAATCATGATAGAAACAAAATGAACTTTTTTTTTATCAACGGATAAACTTCTCTCATCGATCTTATGTCTAACAGAATTAGAAAAAGAATAATTTATTATACGAAATGTCATTTATTATTGTTGTTCTTGATAGAAACAGTATACTATAAATTTGTTAATATGGATAAACATTAAAAAAGAGATATTGTCGAACTGTTCTTCTGTCTTAATGACACGCAAGACAAACACGTAGGCCAATAACATTCTGTTTGTACTGTTTTGGCCGTCTCATATAATTGTTTGATAATCATATAAGCAGATTTAGGCATTTTCTTATCAGTAATTATTAATAAGAAAGTTCCAATGAAACTAGGATGTTGAAACGAAAATTTAGTAAATATAAAAAGATGAATCATGAGAATTATCTTTTGTTTGGCAGGAAACAAATTCAGATACATACATACACAATAGTATCATTTTTATATGAAATCAATACCGTGCGATTTAATCCTTTTGATTAATATACGAACAAGTAATGTATATACCTAAACTAATCCTTATATCGATGTTGCAAAGCTAACTATATATATTTATTATTGATTGCGTATTTATTGAATTATCACTATCATTTATCTCTTTTGACATAAGCGAGAAGAAAAAATATTAATGGAAGTCTTCGTATTTTTCTGCAAAAAACACGTACTTCTGTCGGCTAGTATCTGGCTGCGTTATTTTCTTGCTTTTTCCGACAGGATCTTGCAACACAAAGAAAGCCGATGCCGTTCTCTCAACGCTATTTGGACCGAAAGGTATTTATCCTAGTATCAACATAACTTGATATTTCCATAGTGACAAGCAACAAAAAAAATTTTTTTTTTCAAATGAATAAAAATTGCTATTTCGATTTTATTCGTTTATGATTTTCATCTCATTGCCACCAGGTTGACAATAAAATACAGCCAGTTAATATGGGTGGTGAAATGTCACTTGTTTTACCTCATCTCTATTTGGGCTCAATGAAAGATCGAACAAACAGTACATTGATGGTTAAAAATAAAGTTAAACGTATTCTATGTATTATTGATGTGCCAGATATGGTTATTGATAGAGACGAATATAAACCAACACATCTATTAAATATTCCAGCAGCAGACGCACAACAACAAGATCTTGCTCAATATTTTGAGAAATGTATTGAATTTATTCATCAAGCAAGAATAGAACATGAAAATATTCTAGTTCATTGGTAAAACATAGAAACATGCATGAAAATTGAATTTAAGATAAATGATGAATTTTTTCTTATTTATAGTCAAGCAGGCATTTCGAGAAGTGCAACAGTTGTTGTTGCCTATGTTATGACCATTGGGGATTATGATGTTGAAAAAGCTCTTCAAATTGTGAAAGGTGCCAGAGGTTATATTCATCCAAATCCAGGGTTTCTATTTCAATTGAAAAGATATTATACGAATGACGTCAAAAGGGTATGCTTTTCTAGACGACAATGACATATTGACCCTTATTATTATTTATGTTAGAATTGGTATCGTTTAACGCGACGTTACCCTACTTATGTATTTAATGATGACGAAATTTTTGTTAAAGAGTCCTTAGATGCTTATTGGCAACAATTTGAACCGGCTTTTGTTGCCGAACCAGTTTATTGGACAATGTAAAGCCTTTTCTCTCTCTCTCCTATGCTTTCAACCAATATTTTTTTCCGATGAGAATTAGTTAAGTTTTAAATTTCTTTTAGGGACAGAAAAGACTCGAAAAAAAATTTGGCAGTCCATTGCGAACCGAGGATGATTTGCACATGTTTGAAGAAAACGAACGTGCTTATGAGCGAATGATCAATGGAGATATATCATTACAACAAGTATCAAATGATGAATTGGACATTAATGCGATTGAAAAAAAGGCACTTCCGAGTATTTTCTTCACTTTCCGTTTTTTCTTCTTTTTTTCTTCTTCATTGGCACATAAATGTATGTATATATGCATGTTATCCTATCATAGTCGTCGAACAAATAATCGATAATAATCAAGAACAAAAATTGAGACGAATAATATCAGTCGATGAAGAAAAACCATCTGCGTCGATCGTCATCATTAATGAGCCCCAAGCATTATCGCATAATCAATCAATAGATAAAGCACCTGTTGTGTCATCTTCGACAACAAAGCGTTATCATGATTCTAAAAGAAAATTCACTACTTCGAAAGCTATTCGTCGTTCCAATACAATGCGATCGAAATGAACATCAAGATTTCAAATCTTTTCACAACAGAATCGTATTGATTAAGATAATTAAATATTGATAATTAATTGTAATATTCTTAATAAAATAAAACAAAAAGTTTCATATTGAAAATATGTAAAGAGCATAAAATAAAATAAATTATATAATTTGAATTGAGAACAGTTTCGAAAGAAGAAAGATTGATAATGATATTCATAGAAGATTCTCGTTCGTCGTTTTTTATTCTTCTCTTACTTTAGTTTTTTCCTTCATATACTATTTTTTTGAAGCTCCTGCTTCTATTCTTTCGTTTTAGAGAGTTTATGTCAATATAAGATACCTTCATGATACTGAATTGTCGTCAGTGTTGTGACACATAAAGTAAAAGTCGTTCGTTTAGTTCGAATAAAACAAAAAAGAGCAAACGAGCTAGGCAAAGGATAAAAAACCTCCACATCGAGTATCAAACAGACAAATTTATCATGTATTCGTTGCGTCAACAACAAATAAAACAATTAATCTACCTTTTTTGCATTTTCATCGCTCCAACGCTATGTATTTCTACGAAAGAAATTCTTCAAACTATTCGGTGTAATGTTCTACATCAAAACTGTACATTTCCGCCGAGTAATTCTTCATCAGATTCGATTTCATCTATTGTTTCTGTTCGAATTTCCACATCACAAACAACTCGTCAAAGTCCAATTGCACTAACAACCCCCCAACGGCCAACGATACGAACAAATCGTCAAAGTCTCACCTCAAGATTAACTTTACCAACAACTAGACTATCGTCAACAACAACAAAACAAAATCGAACATCAAGTTTCGATGCATTTAGTGACAATTTAAAACGTGCTGCTTTAATATTAGCTGGCATTGCCATAGGGCTTGGTATTCTTCGGATTTGTCTAATGTTATGTAAATCACGTTCTCCGAGTAATTCATCATCGAATCGTCATACAGCTACTGTTCGACCACAAGTAGCCACTATAGAGCATCATCAATTTAAACCAGATTTACCACCAGCGTACGCCGAAGCAATACGTGGTAGAGACAATGAGGGCGGTAAATTACCATCATATGAAGAATTATCATATGAACAACGACAAGAACCACAAATCAATAATAATATTGAATTTATTTCAACACAAGTGTAACATTTTATTTTCAAAATTTGATACCAAGTGTTTTTTCTTTCGTTTTTTCTTTCGTACAAACAAATTATTTATTTATTTTTATTGAATTGTGATTTTGTACAGAGGAAAATTATGATAATATTACACTTTAAATTTTACTAACAGCTATCATTTTTACTGAGTAAGAAGCTAGTGGGTGTTTGAAATCACTAGTTTGATCATCACAAATTCATTTTGCTAAGAGGCAAAACAATAGCTGTGTTAGATAATTCATTTATTGACTTAACTGTGCATGCATAATAAAGCATTATCTTAAGAAGGTGTGTCTTATATAGTTTTAAGAAAATTTCGATATCACAATAGTAGAATTTCTTTTAGTATAATTAGTACATAATCATTAAAAAAAATCATTTCGTTCGTAGGCAGTTAAGACATTTTATAAATTAGAACCCATAGTTGCTTTATGGACTATCTCTCGTCACTTCCTATTCTTGTTTCAATCTATCTGTAGTCATGTGCAATATTCATAGGCTTACCTCTCTCTCTCTCTCTCTCTCTCTCTCTCTCGTTCTCGTTCTCGTTCTTATTCTTACCTTCAAAATAGACTTGAATCAGTTTTAAAATAACAAGAAAGAAAAAAGTAAATTTAATCGTATAAGATGTTATATAATGTTACTATCTTTGCTGATTTCTCAGTGCTCATATGTACATATCAGATGAATATATATAATTATTCTAAAGCGTGTTGATACTCATGTCTATGTTTTTGTTATTTAATTAAGATTCTTTGCAAAAACAATAAAAACACAAGTTTATTGACATCTCGAAGGTGTATGTCATATTATTTTATTCTCCTATTTATAAGTTTATGATGAAGAAATAAATGATTAGAAAAAAACTTCAAACACTCACATTTGATAATACGATGTATAAAAATCGGTAGATATTCATTGACATGAGTGTGTTTAAAAAAAGGTATCATATTAAGTTATTACCAGAGTATACTTACACGAAGAACATGTAAATCTATCTCAAGGATTGATGAAAAAAAAAATGTGTGAAAATTAACTTGCTCTTTCACTGCAGACCTAAACAGGAGAATCTCAATCGTTGTAGGTAGTGGCGGCGGCTGAAATTTAGATGTGAGGGGGCGCAGCCCCAAGCTCTGAAATTTTAATATCAGAAAAAATCTAATTCACTTGGAAATTTCCAAAAACAATCTGAGGGGACTTCGCTCCTCTAGTCCCCGCCGTGGCGCCGCCACTAGTTGTTGAAAGTAAAAAATTCAATTTATATATTAATAACAGAATAAATAAGATTCACAATCTACTATCAGTACCATTTAAAGAAGTCCAACAAGCTATCATCTACAGATCGGTCAATTAGGAGAATAAAGAAAAGGAGCTAGTTAGGATTGGAACTTTCCAATCTTTCTAAAAACATGTTTAGAATTATTATCTAATTAAAACTTATAGTTTATTCTAAGTCAGAGTAAACGTTTGAAACAGATCAGAAACGACGTTTTTATAGAATATTTCATGTGTTGTAATAAATGATGAGTATTTATTGTATGAAAAAACACCCTAATTCGAAAAAGCTAGGCCCATATAAATAGAAAATATTCGTTATTTTTTGTGCCTTTTGATTTCTCTAATCGATTATTCGATAGAAAATTAAAGTCTTTAGAATATTAAAAATGCAGAGTACGGACGATGGACAAAGAAACAGCTTAGCACAAACACTATTTTTCATTTATTTGGAATATTTCTGCACGGCTAATCATAAGTCAAAACGATAAATCCAATAATTCATTTAGAATAACGTATACAATTCTCTTTCTAAATGAACTCATTTAATCGTTTTCAATGGCATCTAACTATTCGATAATGAGCAAACATATTTACCATCACCTTTCATTTCAGCGTCTTGTACAATCGACTGCTTTCCATGATACACGATAAAACAATAAAAAATCTCCCAAGATATTACTAGATCGAACATAAAATTTTGCTTATAACTGTACAGTTTTGATTTTCTCCGATGCTTTTGAAGTGGACCAATCTCGGTCAGGTATTCTTTATCAAAACGTTTTACATCTACTCAGGTCGATCATTCCAACCATTTGAAATGGCGTCTTATACGACCCGAAACGACTATAAAGCGACGTGATAAAGCATTATAATTTCCACTGCATTTCTCCGGCATAGTTAATTGCAATATGGCGACTTTTTTTTGCATACACTGTGCAACAAAAATGTCTCGTATCTGACAAGACGGGGTAACCACTTCAGTCTGGTCTCAATGCGTACAAGCTGCTAAATACGTCTTTACTTTAGACATTTCCCATGTCGATTAAAACAGATCATCACAAACAACCGTAACGTTCTCATAAGCGGGCGCTAATGCACCATATTCTATCAAGGAATCAACCATATTACTGTTCGTGTTATTAAGGGGCAATGGGGTGTCCGTAATGAATGGTATTTTTATCGTTTACATGTCGGTTCGTCCCATCAAGTTTGGATCAAATAGAAATTGTGGCGTCTTGTTTTTTGCCGTAGCTGAATCCCAGGTCGAACAGTCCGGCCTGGAAACGGCCGGTTTCGGGTAGTTCCGTTGATTTTCTGAAAGTAGTATTCCGGTTAGAAATTTTTCGAACTTTTCTGGTGATTTCCGATCAATTCCTGCCTGAAAAGTCCGGCCGTATTTTTGACCGGAATACTGCTTCCATGTTCCAGCTATTTTCCGTGTTTTCCTGCGCGATATGGTGCCTTTTCCGCATATTTCCTGGAGTATCCTACGGGATCTGGTGGCCGGAATGTTCGACCTGGGATATATAACTTTAGTCAGTCACTAACAAATAACGAATACTAGCGTATTTAAATAGGGCTGCATGAAGAATGTTTTTAAATAGTACTTTTTTCAAACAATCGAAGTTCGACTATCGAACTTGTATGGTGGTCCTTTGTAACTACTTTTGTTCATTATTGAGTGTCCCACTGGTTCCGAGAGTTCAAGACAAGGGGAAATACAGCCGTAATACGTTGTATATCAAACACCAAAAATATTAACTGAAATATCCATTTACGAATATGTAAGATATTAAATTTTCATGTTGCACCAAATAAAAGTACATTATATTATTTAATAAACATCTACTTGTTGGCATATTTGTAATATTTGATCGGAATATTAATATGGATATTTTATTTAGTGCATTTATTTAGAATCAATTTCCTGAGGTATTCTGACGGAATCTGTAAGTAGATAAAGAAAATTGATGCCATAAGAACTTTTAATCTACTTTCCTTTCAGATATTATCTCTAGGATTATCCGCCACTGTTATAATAGATATATGTTGCTATACATTTTTCGACACAATTAACTTTAAAAGTAAAAGAATGGCTCAATTTCAATCAACTAAAACTCCATCTATACCACGAGAGAAACAAATGCATGAATCTATTGCATGAATTTAAATAAAAGAATGCGACCGTTTTTATATTTCCTTTGCATTTGTTCGTCAGGTGATTTTATTCTAATCTTTTTTGAAAGTCAGATATGATTTTTTTTTCATTCTCATTTGATATTTGAATTATAGTTGTCTAAAAATAATTAGTATCAATAGTTTAAGTTTCGTACTCAAAGTATTGACGCTGGATGATTTTCTGTAGTCATATTGGCTTGAAAAATAAAAGTCGTAAATTCTAACACGAATTGATTTTCAAACCCTTTCATATAGAAATACTTAGGACGTGGTTCTCCGTGCATCTGTGCGACATTTCCGTGCAATAAACGTCATCCGGAATTCAAAATCTCGAACGCATACACTCAGACAGACGTTTTTATGATTTTGTCTATTGCTGTATAGTATAGCTTATATACGGTATGATATAGACGATGGGAATGTTGCATATTTGTTTAATTTACTCTCATATTAGCAACATTCCCGGTGGTGCCGTCAGGGGCCGCGGAAGCAGTGGAAGTGTTGCCCCCGGGGGGGGGGGGGGGGGGGGGGGGGGGTGCGGGATTTCAATTAATAGAGGCAGCGCACCCACACTCACACCCTCAAGATATTATCTATACGCATAGGTAGCCATATGGCCTCACACTCTTATATCGCACATATTCTTATAGTCGATTAGCCTGCGGCCTTATAGCATTAGTATCCCCTTAATTCGTTAATCGCCTTCTGGCTATACACCCTTCAGGACCAATGAACTTTCCCGTATCATAACTTCTGAAAGCCTATGGGTTCTCCATATTATAGCCAATAGGCCTTCTTATTATAGTCTTATTTGACTTTTAACCATTGACCATTGACCGGCACAGAGAAACACGCAGGCATTGAACATTATATATATGCCCTAGACTGCAAGGATAGGGTCTAGAAACCGTAGTTTACCTGTGTATGTCTGTCTGTAACAATGACACAAACGGCCATTTCTATGGCACTGTTAGGATTTCGTTTCTCTTTCTTTTGTTCATTTATCCAACCGTGGTATATGTGCTAATGTACTCGCGCGAATTTTATTAGGAGGAATGCATAAGCAAACAACGAATATATAATATATAATACGTATAGAAATGAAAAGGAAAACACCAATAAAGATCAAAGAGAGAGAGAGAGAGCATGTCGGTGTGCGACATCACCCTAACAGGCACGAAGAACCCTTTCGAAGGCACAAACCATGGGCGGATGCATGAAATGGTCACGTAAAACAGTCCGCTTTGGATATGTGTTCAGCAGAGGAGCGAGCTGATTACCCCACGGAAATTTGGGCTAACCATCGTGAAATTTCTAAACCATGCGTTTTGTCGCTAGGTAAGACTGAACCTATTCCCCGCCTTAAGGACCTTTGGGTCCCATTCTGTCTGCCTTTCATCTTCACTCTTAGTGCTTTTACGTGAAAACTTAACTTTTGTCTAATTCTTACTACAGTTTCACTTTTCCCCACCCCCTTTACAGGTCTGTTTGAAAATATCATCACCAGATGTTGGCACAAACAACCGATTTTCTATCCTGTTCATGCATTTCGCCTCCTCAGCACTGCCAGCCTAGGGCTCAGTGAATCGACTTTCGATGTCGACGAACGTTACTTGTATATAGAGCTGAAAAATAGTCTGTTTCCGGTTAGGATGAGTCTATTTATATCTCTCTGTAATCTATCGTAGAACCTTTCAGAAAATTCTCAATCATTCGTGACTTCTTGCATGACGTAGGACCACTGGAAATTCCTGGAATATTCTAGAACGTTCCAGTAAATGCTAGGTCATTTAAGAGACTATAGAAACTCTAGATGAATGTAGAATATTCTGGAATAGTCCACATATTTTTAGAAGTTTCTAAAAATAGAATAGACCTAGTTTGACCTTTAGCTTCCAAGCTGTCTGTAGAGTTCTTGGCTAAACTTCTAGAAAGTTCCACAACATTCTAGAGACTTCTATGAAAGTTCCTATAATTAATTTTCGAACGTTCTTGAAAATCCTAGAAACCTTAACCTTTAACCTTTAATTTATGGCGTTTACCCTTTGGCCCGACACAGAGAAACACACATACACTGAACATTATATCTATAGATTGTTAGCGTCCATGATGGATCACATGGATGCTAAACGATGGTTTAGATGCACGTTCTAGTCTAATTGGCTTAGGACAACTGCCTGGATAGCAGGAGATATGGATTCGATTCCCATGAAGGTCACCTTTTTCATCGCCCTGCCACATAACATCAGTGATATTGCTTGTCTCTTTCGTTCTATACATATTAGAGCCTAACATAGATGATCGTGCAAAGAAATGAAAAAAGGTTCTAAAAACGATTCACCGGCCGTGGTGATACAGAGTTCCAAAACGAGTTTCGACTTGACGTTCAGTCTCATCATTTGGTATATGCTGCAAACGATTACAGTAGAATTCCATGTAATTCAAATATCACATATCTATGTGTATCGATTGGAGTAAATATATTGATAATGTTTCTGGCAGATAAATCTGTGAATGGGTAATGATCATTAGTAACCAAACGTTGCATCATAACAAGAGAAATAAAAATTATAGAATTCTAAGGATCGATACGATTGGTTTCGTCTTTCTTCAAGGGATTCGACAGATATTTTTAGAATTTAATTCGAACATGTCGAAACTCCAGGTTAATGAATTACTTAAGACACATGTGTAACATTTGTGCAAATCTATTATATGAATGCAAACAAATATTATAAAATTCAGAGAGTAACATGGCCGTTTTCGTGCTTGTTAATGGGACTCATCACGCACGATTACAGACTGTCATCACATATATATTCAAGGTGGGTGTGGGTGTGGCTTTTAAAGCAGACTATCACGCGTTTCGATTTTGATCAAGGATCTTATCAAATCCTATGGGATCCGACTCCCCAACAGAACCCGATGGAATTTCTGGATACGGACCTATTGTCGGTTCTGACGGAAAAAGTAATTTTCTTATTCACGATCAAATCAGCATTTTGAATCATCAGAGCGAAAGGGTGATTCGTTAGAGTTCGATTCCGTTAAAATCCAACATCGGATCCGACTGTAGGCCCGTGCCCAGGAATCCCATAAGATTTCGTCGGTTTTATTGCAACACATATGGTATTCTGTATATTCACTGTCTGGTCCTTGTCGGAATCCGAAAGGATCCTACTGTCGAAATGATTCTCCTGGTTAGGTAGCTGTGAATTCGTAATTATTCAAATGATCTGACGATCACAAATAAATTACTTAATCTGTATCTTATCGAGATTGTGAAGAATCTGTTTTTAACAGAAGCAATATGAAGTTTTTAAGCATGCTTTCGGCTAGGTTTTTTGGAAGGAAAGTTCGTTTAATGTGAGATATAAGTAAATGTAGTATGGGTTGCGAGTCAGCTACGCTGTTTTAAGTCCGGATAGAAGGTCTCTTTAAATGACTGATACGTCGTTATTTGCTGTGTGAGATGAAGAAATTGCGAAAATTCTTGTGCACTTGGAGGGTACCTGAATTGAGACATAGGAATTTGTTTCATGGCCTCATTCTCAGAAATATAGTAATTGGTGTGTATTCATGCAGGTGTTTTACATTAGGCTGCTATAGATGGAGCCGTTGTGACAATGATAGCAGATCTCGTTTTTGTTTTATGTTTGTTTCCGTTACGATCAACTATTGCAATGTAGATTTATTTTATAAAGAGACAACTTTTTTTAGGTAAGAAAGCGAAATGTTAAATAGTAGCAGTTAATCGAAGGCCAGGTTTGCTTGAAGATTATTTGGTTGTTTTTTGTCTCAGATTTGGTATTGTTCTTTAGCTGCTTCTCACACGGAGTAGTTCTGACCAGCGTTGCGATTCAAATAAGTTCTGACGAATAGAGCAATATTGGTGACGTCGGTTCCATGAAAAGTACGAATCCACAATTCATGAATATGACGTTGATATTGCTGAGTCGTTTTTCATGTCTTTGATGAATGATGAGATGTTTCTGTCGTGAATTTGATCGGTAGTTGATCTTTTGGCTGTTTTGGGTATGGGGCGTGAATGTGAGCCATCATTTAACATATGCCCACACCCATGAGCTATATTTCACACCTTTTGATTGTTGCTTTTTTTGTCTTCTAATAGAGAATAGTCTATTGTAGGTATTCATCTCGAATGAGAACATTTAGACCATTTTTTTCTTCACAAAATCAAAGCCTTTGAAATATATGTTTAGAATGTCAATTTCGTTACTATTATTATGTTGAGTCATTCGAAAACTCAACAATCTACTCGTCATGATGCTATTATATTATTTTTATGACGCAAGATTGTTTTCAGATGACGTCATGATAGTTTCGGATTAAAGTACACTTTATATATATATATATATATATTTTTTTTTTTTTTTGTTAAAGTACTGCCTGAGTGGGAAACAAAAACATGCATCATTCTAGACATGAATATCAAATTTCTCAACAATTTTGCAATAAAAAAAAGTTTCATTTGTACTGGGGAATTAGATTTTATTATATTATTTAAAAAAATAATTAACACGTTCCCTGTGAGAATAGATCTAATAAAAAAATACCATTGAGTCTTTAGAACAGATCACAGCAAAGAGAAGAAAAGTTAACAGTTACTATACAAAAAATACACAAACTCTAGAATAAAAAAAAATACAAAAATAATTGTAATCTAAAGTACATCTTTTTTTTCATTTAAATTATTACTAATTTATGATTGATTGATTGAATGTGTGACGTAGTGTTTGGCGCTGCTGGTCCAGTTGTGGAATTATTTTTGATTTTTCTTGGATTTAGTTTTTGTGCTACTTGTAGTAGTATCTGCTGATGATGGTTCTTCTTCTTCTTCTTCGTCGTCGTCGTCGTCGTGAGCATCATCACTTTGATTGGTTTCTGTTGATAGTGACGTTGTTGAATCATAAACACCATAAGTTTTTGCCCAAAAGTCGAGATCTTCTGTAGTATCTCGTTCATCTTTTAGATGTGATTTAAGTTCTTTGTAGATTTCACGGTGTTGCGTTGAGTTTTCAGATGAATAAACTACTTTGATGAATTTCATTAAGGTGTCTCCAATTAACTTTAATCTTTCTTCTTCCAATATTCGACATTTTTCATAAATTCGTTTTGCTTCAACACGATAATTTTTCTTTTCTTGTTCATATGCATCCTCAGTTCGTGCGATGTCCTTTTCGATTTCCTCCAATTTTCGTTCATGCTTTTTTCTGCTATTGTTTGCTTTTTCAGTTTTACTTTCCTTTACTCCATGAGTATAGCTAAGATTTTCACATAGAATTTTCGCCTCCAACAGAGCAGTGTCTTCCTTCGTTTTTTGTTCCTTCAAGTTGTCGAGTGTATCTGATAATTTCAGTAAAACTGAACGTGCTGCTTCGAAAGAGTCGACCATGTAATCTGTTCGATTATGTTTACGGCTCGAGCCTGAATGCTCATTTGAATAGATTCTGTTTAATTCAGTACGGCATTCGTCGATAACTACTTGAATTGCATCATGACGAGCTTGCAAGTATTCAGCTTCTAATGGCAGTGCCGAAATAATTTTTAATTGAGCTCCTCTAGCTGTATGGTACGATGAAAGTGTTGATTGACCTTTCACTTTTGATTTCGACTTTTTCGCACATGATTTAAGGCTGTCAATATGTTTTTGAAGGCAATCGTTATAGTCTAACATGAATTTTAGCATGTCCTCGGTGATGTGATAACCTCCATTGATACATTTAATAATCGATAGATAATTGTCATCATCGTAAAAATTCGAATGAATATATTCATTTGAGCCGTAACCGTTATCGTTGTTCGTAGTGGTAACACGGCTACGAATGGTGTCTTTGATTCCACTGAGATTCGACCGTTTTATTGAGTCGGTGTGGCGTAATATAGCAGATTTTAGTCGTGAAGTCATTGTTTTGTTTTCAATAATCTGAAAAGAAATAAAATCTACTTGTCAACGGGTTGTAAAATTAGAATGAATAATCGTTGTCAAAATAAAAGTCAGTTTTTATATGCTCGCTTTTGTGCTTCGCATATGAAAAAAGTGAAGCTTTGAAAAAAGTGAATCATCCAAAACAAACTGATTGTTGCACCTGCCGAATCAGTTGAAAAAACAGTTACTGCAATCGATGATTTTTATCTTTGCTTCCGCATTTTTTTCATTCTATATATACGTCGGACGATTGCATAGCATTGCATAAGCGTAATTTCGCAATACTTTTACTCCTACCGGCAGTTGTGGGATTTTTCTTTTAGCAATAAGCCTTTCAGAGAGAGAGAGAGAGAGAGAGCGATGCACTCATACATGGTTGCCATCAATAGTAATATACCTGTTGAGTTGGCAGTGATACATGAAAATTTACATTCATCTCATGGATCAAATATTTGCTTGCTCTGAATCGTAATTAGTAACGTAAATGACTCATTGTTATATCAATTGAAAAATTTGTTTCTTGTGATTTTTTTTCCGTTTTCAAAATAACTCGTTACTAAGAAAAGCAACAATCGAAACGTAATTTATTCATCTAGAAGGATTCATTTTGTCTTGGGAACTTTTATTTCATCATAGCAATATAAATTATAAATTGGAAAATAAAATTCGTAGATTTATTGATGAGCTGGAGGATTCCAATCCGAGAGGAAATTTCGAGGAATAATCCTATATTTAAGTTTGTCTTTTATTCAAGCTGCTATTTATTTATGTACTAATACTCCTTCACAAATGTAAATCAAAGAAAAATGTGGCCGTTTCACTTGTTTACATAAAACGAAAATCATGATCAATGACATCCACTTACTGCAAGCGTTCGAACCCAAAAAAATCAAACGTACGGCTTAACATGATGATAAACTGATATAATTTCTAACCAGTTTTATTCGTCTAATCTGACTTTATTAATGAAAGGATAGAGCATTCAGTCACAGTGAACAATTGTATAATATGGTGCTCAAAAACATCGAGAGGGACCAATGAAAATTTTCAAATAAAATTCTTTCATAAAATAAGTATTTACGACAAGTAATGAATGACTTTATTAACGAATAATTATCTTGCAGGCATCGTGAAAAACTTTCGTAATTTATTGTAACCGAGGTAGAAAATAATATTATTTCAAATTTTGAAAGTCAAGTTTTTAAATGATGGAAAAACACAAATAAAAATCTATTAATCTATGTCGCATTTTTCATTATATAAAATAAAAGATATGCATTTGAATTTGAATCTAATTTATCTGAATTGAAATATTTTATTTTTTCATCATCACATTCGAACCATTGCAGCTGTTCATTATCTCGACAAAATGTTGTATAATGTCCATCATTTAATGAACCCTGATGGCTAATCACGGAATAAAGTGTATAAAGTGCTTGTTGAGAAGACGACGAAGGACAGCTTTGCTGTAAACTAAGATTATCTGCAGGATAGAGGACAAGTGTATCATTTTTAATCCAATTGAACTCATGATTTAATTGAAATCTAGATAAAAGAAAACAATGTATAGATTTATCTTGATTTTTATTCGTACCGTTTAAGTTGAATGATTAATATTTTCGGTAGTTTATAAATTTCTAATCGTTTTTTTCCATTACAAAGACGTTGACATTCGGAGCCTACAAAAAAAATTATGTTTTTATAGTAGAATTTATTTAATTTTAAACGACATACAAAACCATCTTGAATCGTCAGCTAAATATTCATCTTCATAGAGATGCTGAAGACAATCTTCCAATGTACATCGACTTGTCAATGGTATCGGAAGAGTAAGACACACAAATGTTTCAAAGTTAATCGAAAAATGCTCACAATCTATGCATGTTGTCGTTGATTTATAAGTACCCTTACGAAAAAAGATTCTATGACACGATCTGATTTTTAATGACAGTACCTACGTGAAATAAGTCGACAATGATGGAAGTCGATTTTATCTATGAAAATAAAATTTGAGATTTTTTCTATTGTCGAAAATTCATAGTCTTACTCTAATTAAATCTTCATGTAAATAATCAAGTAAAAATAACAGAAATTCATGTGCATCCTGCTGCTGATTTTCGAAATAAATATCTTGCATATGACCAATGATTTGTTTGAACGGCACCGGTATAATAACAGCATATTTCTTACAAAATAATAAATATATTAAATTCAAATATTCATTAACTATGATTTCATTTGAAACTGAAATATTTTTCATATCTTCATTTAATAAGAAGTAACTTGTTAATGGTGAAGTAAATAATAAGGATTGCAAAACAGAATTCATAAAACATGTTCCACCAAGGTTTTTTAATCCACATACGATTCCTGCTTGGTCAGATCCATGAGATATTGCTCGATAGTCTTTTGCAATTTGCACTCGAAATGCATCGTCCAGTAGAATGGATTTACTTCGTTTTTCTGTACTAATTTAAAATGAATAAATTAGAAAATAGGGTTTACTATTGGTATTCGAAAATTAACTTTGAACCGAATGTAGTTAAAAATAAATGTCTTGAAAAAGTTCGGGTGTTGTCCTTGACAATATTACATACTATAAATTTCCTACTCTCAAGAGTGTAATGTTTCATACAAAAAAAATTCATTAAACTCATATAAATATGTGTAAGTCACGCTCACTTTTCTTCTATTTCAAGTATGTAATCCAGAGAATAATTATTATCCCAAAAGTTGTGTTCATGAACGACATAACAAATAGCAAATGAAATGCTCATAGGTAAGATCGATGATGTGGAATCTTTTGTTGACAACATTAATAATAATTCATCGTTTGTTATAGTTAGTTTAAACTGAAATAAATTTGTATTACTATCATAATAGAAGATTGAATGGTACGCGTGTATTACAGAAGCAGTCTTCCATTGATCGATTGAATATTTCACAGAAACTTCTTTGTGAAATCCACGATTATTCACTCGAATGCCTCCATACGCTGTAATACCTCGAGTAAAAATATACTCAAGTACAACTTGTTTTTCATAAACTTGTTGGAGAAGATTTCTTGAACGTTCGAAATCTTTAGGCATGCATAAAGAATATTCTTGATTCAAACCTTGTTTTTCAGACGAAACACTCATAATTGGTATTACCACATGATATTATGATATCCAATAGAAATAGATTTATTTCCCTTAATCTGATGGCTATCTAAAATGAAATTTTATTGCAATTGTGAATAGATATTAGCCTTTTTGTGTAAAAATTTCAAACAATTATCGTTCTCATTTTTTTCTTCTTCATTTTTATTGATATGAGTCATACAAAAATATATGAAAGAAAAAAAGAAAAGAAATGATAGTCGTTATGACGCCAAACCAATAATAAATTTTGAATTCAGTGAGTCGCTCGCTAATGATAAACAAGTGAGTTGATTTCGTTTTTTTCATAGGAAGCAAAAAAAGACGAATGTTTTTATTTGTCAAGATTACTGCCAGGTGTAGACAAGCGAACTGATAATAACACAAAAAATGTAAGCTGATAAGAAAATAATTAGTTTTTCATAACAGAATTTCATAGCTGCACTTCACAACATGCGAAACAAATTTAACACCATCGAAAATCCGATGCAAAACGATATTGTACTCAATAAGCAACCAAGATTAAAATTTGTTTTACTTCTATCTTAGCACTTATAGTCACTTAATGAGTGTGAACATATTTTTTTCTTGCTCTGCTCTTCGGCGCCCTCTTAAATAAGTGTTCGTTGCTTGTCATCACTTTTCATCCAATTGAAATGATGAATTACCTTTTTTGTCTATTCTGTCGTTCCTTTCTTTCCACTCTCTCTCCTTTTTTCTGCATGCACCTATTCGATCGTTCATTAACGGGAAGAAAAAAAGAAATTTCTGTAAGTTTTTAAAATTAATTTCAACTTCTATAAATTTTGTGAAGTTTTGTTTTTTGTTATTGTAATTTTAAAAACGATATTCATTCCACGACATATAATTGTTTAGATAGACCTGTCTACTTCTTTTCAACGGCCGATTTGTTCCCTTCTCTCGATGCATGGACGGCGTCTTTTTGTACATATACATTAAATCGGGGGAAAGCATCGTTCATTTTTCTCTCTACCCATTCTTCATTCTCCTTGTACATCATTAAAATGATCAGATATATATTTTTCAATTTTCTACTTTTAAGATGTACTGTATAAAATTACAATTGATTTATTTATCATTTTATTCTTTGAATTTTTATTTGTAATTTTCAATGAAAGTTATTATAAATTTTGGTGAAAAAAAAGTCGTCGTACCATGTGGTTTGGACGGCGATATATCTGTACGAGAATTAATTAACATAGCAACAGCAAAATATCGTAAATTGGTAAGAGAATATTCCCTGTCGAAAACAAATGTTATAGAGTAGACACACAAGCGTATGTCGATCATAATAAATGTTCTTGTTTAGTCATACGATACTGGGTCAATTTTGAACAGTGATCAAGTTCAATTACGATTGAATAATGGTGCTGTTGTAGACCCGGATGATCGAGTTTGTGATGTTGTTGATGACCGTGAAGAGGTATGAGCGTACAGCAAAATTAGATTTTTTATTTTTTTTAAATTTTAGTTATTTGCTATTATTGACTTTCAACAAACAAATCAACCATCGTACACAACAACAATAAATAGTAATGGTGATTTATCGTCAAGTGTAACTAGTTCAAGTCTATCATCAAATCTCTCGGAACATGATCGTTTAATGATGCCGAATTCAACTAATCGTCATGAAGTGATTGTGACCGATGCTGATCTTCGAAGTATGCTTAATCTTAATAGATTCTTATCAGCGCTAACAATAAAAGAAAGGGCGAAATATGAACTTGTAAATCATGTTCATGTCAAGAGACACGAAATCGAACAATGATGAAGAAATTCGACTGCGTACATCTCCTTATCACTTATGTGTGTATGTGCGTGACGATTGATAGATGAGATATATAGGCCATATTACATATTAAGGTAGTCGTAAAAAACACTATGTCCCTGAGAACGAATTAAACTACACTTACATGAGGTCAATGTTAGAAACGAAAAGAAAATCGTACGAGAAAATGAAACGCTTATAAAAAAATGAAAATTTTGCACATCACTGTTAGACATTTATATCGATGATTGATTGTTTCTGCATGTGACCCTTCTTTGTGTAAACATTGTTGAACTTGCTTGTTTCTTTCTTCTCCTTATGCAGAAAGAAAAATGGTGAGAATTTTAAAATTTCTCAGCAAGTAGTTTCAAATTACTGCAACTAATGTACTGAACACATGATGCATATATTTGATCATCTTAAATATGAATAGTAGCTAGCCTGCGTCATTTTTTTTTCATTATGTACAGTATTATAAATCCAAGTAGCTATTGAATTTCCTATAGAATATATTTTTTTTGCGGTTTCCGGTTAATCAAGTTTCTTTATTGTTAATAAGTGTCTGCAAGAATAAATATAAAGTGTTTTTATAGACCTTGAATGGAGTCTATTTTTCTTCTTATTTTGAGATAATCAGGAGAAGGATCATATTACCACGAGAGGAAGTTAAATGGTATCATAAAAAAATCCTACGTACTTCACCAGTATATTTTTTTTTACTGTGAGCCAACTGATTTTTTTTCCTGTTTAAATCTATATTTATATATGACATGTAATAAGTATTTGTAAACATGTGCGTGATTCGTATAGAGAAAGAAAAACTTTCTGTTTTTTTACAGCTCGATCTTTACGTGTAAAAAACGATCCAAATTCGAACTCGCAACAGGTAAAATAAAATAGAAAAACAGCGGTGTCGACTTCAGCAAACATTCTTGACATATTTCTTTTGATAGTCAATATCACAATCATCGTTTAATAGCAAAATGACATATCGAAAAACATATTCACCGCCAACACAAGATGCAATTAAAATTCAATCATCCGATGATATTACAGGAGTGCATAATTTTTATATTGATGAAACAACGGGTGATAAAATATTCTCTATTGTACTGCCAAAAGAAAACAGTCCGCTAGGCATACATGTTGTACCGTGTAATGGCGATGAACAACAAGTTCGTGGACTTGTTTTACAAAATATTGAAGCTGATGGACGTATTAAACGACAAGGAATATTACAGTTAAACGATCGAATTATTGCAATCAATCGAACGAATATTGAACAATGCTCATTCGATAAGTAAGGAATGTGAGAAAAAGATTTCAATTTAATTTTTTTTCTATTCAAATAGAGCTCAGCTAATATTTCGAACGGCATTACTTGAGCCTGAACTGGAATTGAAAGTCGTTCGTAGTATGAAAAAACCACCAATACCACCGAAACCAACATCATTCCGGTCCAATAGTAAAACACGTCCGACATTATCCGAAATAAACCCCAACAATGATTTAACATTTATCGATAACGATTCAAACATGCATTCATTAAACACAAGACGCTTAGGAAAAATAATTAAGCTTTCAATTATTAAAGGTAAAAACAAATCGTTACCAGCCGTGCGCTCTATGAGGAGTCAATTTTTGAATAAGAGAGCATATTGACGTTGACTTATTCGATATCGAAGAACTTTAATATCTCTTCAGTGATCTATGGCTTCTCTTGACGTTCAACACGTTGATGGGTTTGCAATTTCTTATATATCATTCGATAGGCTACGAAACCTTATAGATTCCTTTTTTTTCTCAAATATTGATTGTTTCAGGAAATGATGGTCTCGGTTTCAAATTAGCATCGCGTGATAATCCAACGGGTGCTGCTAATCCAATCTATGTTAAAACAATATTCCCAAAAGGTGCTGCCATTGATGATGGACGTTTACAACGTGGTGATCGTTTATTAACAGTTAATTCGATTGATGTTACGCAAATGTCGTTACCAGAAACAGTTGGTTTATTGCGCGAAACGCGTATTGGTGATAAAGTTGAATTAGTTATATCAAGACAGCGTGATGGCTCATTGCCACAAGATCTAGTAAGTGATGGAGCACCAACCGCGGATATAAAAAATGAAATAAAACCACAAATAACGACATACGATATTCCATTGAATGATACATCATCAGCTGGTCTCGGAATTACTCTGAAAGGAAAAACATCGATTGTCGATGGACAATCTATGGATATGGGAATTTTTATTAAAAGTATATTAACTGGCGGTGCTGCATCTCGAGTAATTGGATCAAAATTTTCGAATTCTCTATTGAATTTCTTCTCTTTAGGATAATCGTCTACGACCTAATGATCAAATTCTTGTTATCAATGATTCATCATTAATAAATCTATCAAATTTAGAAGCAGCTGCCATATTACATGAAGCTGTACGACGTGAAATTCATCCTGGATATATTAAAGTAACTATTTCACGTTTACCAATGACAACCGATGATCAATATACGAATGCTGCAAGACATATTAAAGAAATTGATTTATCTCCTCTGCCATCGTCATCAATAATTCCAGTGAATAATGATGAAAATGAATTAGATCTTACAACATTTGTTCCACCTCCTCTTATACGAAAGCCTCCAACACAACAATCAAGTAGAAGAAAAAAAGACGATTTTCTTTTGTAAATTAAATCAATAAATTTTCTTTGCACAGCTCGCCATTCATCTCGATTAGAATCAACACGACTCGCAGATTCTGATCTACGCGCATCAAGTCCTCGATCTCAATCATCGACAGCTCGCTCAACAATCAATCCATCGCCATCGAGAGCTAAACAAATATTTATTCAACCGCAAAATGAACAACGTAAGTTTTACTAGATTACATCATAATACATTATTTTTTATGTTTTTTAGAAGCTACAGATGATGTCGATAGTGGCAGGTAAGATTACATAGCAATCGGACATTTATCCCTCCGGAAAAACAAACAATACATTCTACTTTTCAATGAAAAAATATTTTCTTGTCTAATTTAGTAAAAATCCATTTGATCGGGAAACACCATTTCGTCAGAGTGTCTCAGAAAAACGTCGTTTAACGCATCAACCCAATAAACAAATTGTTCAATGGAAACAACGATCTTTTCATGAAAGTCGAACGAACAATGAACGAAGTAAGTGGCGTGACATTTCCCAGTTGCATTTTAGCTTTATGTATACACACATTTGCCATCACTCTCTATTTATTGATTCAAGCCTTTTATTTACCATTGTATTACTTGCAGAGTCATATCCACTGATGAATGCTACGTCAATCGAAATTCTTACACCTGTCATTGATATATCCGATGATGATGATGATGACTTCAGTCAGATAGATCATAATTGTCGATATTCCGTATCGAAAAGATCAGGTTTCTTTTCAATTAAATTGTTTATTTGCATGTTTTACCTACATGAAGACGAAAAAACGACCGCCATGTACTCTATTGCATGTTACTGGGACCCGAAAAAAAAGTTCCCCAAGTATTTCTCCTGAGCATGTTTATTCGTTTCTTTAAAGATATTTTGATCTAGTAGATTAATTCATTTTGTTTATTATTTAATAGAACAACCAATACGAACTTTACCCAGTTCATCATCGCCAAATAATAATAATCATTCGTCACCTGTCCTTATTCGCTCATCATCATTTGAAAGTATTCATACGACAAATGAAGGACATGAATCATCAAGTGTAATACATGTTAATGATGAAGAACGAAAGCGTCAAGCTAAATTACGTAGTCGAGCATGTAATGATTCATTTCGACAGGCTGTTGATAAATCTTATTCTCATAGTCAAAATGTCAATGATGATGGTAAAATTTGGATTTTTTAAAATAATAATCATAAAAACTTTTTAATTTAGACATACTGAATGATAATAAAGTGAATAAATCAGAGAAACATCGATTTCGTTTTTCGAATATTTTTAATACCAAGTAAGTTAAATCTCGAGAAAGTGAGAAAACAATATATCAATCTTTCTTTCTAGAACAAAACGAAAGGATCTTCAAGATGAAACAAATAACTCTCTAGTTATTCAAAATCAAGCATCCACAACTACTCATGAAATTCATCCAACATTTTATCCACCACCACCTCCAGCATTTAGTTCAAGACAAGATTCAGCATCATCATCATCTTCATCATCTGCAAACAAGCCAACTAAAATTCATAATGTAAATCGAAAAGTTTGAAAAATTCTTTTGTTACTTATGTTATGCACCCATGTAAAAATAAAAAGGCATTTCACGAATTGATTTTCAAAATTAACGAGATTTCGTTAGATTTTTCGCGAATTTTCATGCGTTATTGACTTTTTAACAGGTACTAACGCGTTAAATATCATGAAAAGTCGCATATGTGCTCACATGTGAGCTAATTTAACACATTTTCTCGAATCTTTTTTTTAAACAAACTATAAGGTATTTCATTTCGTTAAATTGAAATATTTTCACGTATGAGCTAATTAGAGATTTTACCAAACGGTTGGAATAAAATTTCAAGCTTACGTTTATCAACAACTCTGTTTGACATTTATTTTGATCAAGTCTAGCGCGTGATGAATGTGAAAAACGACAGCATATAAGTGTAGTGAATATAGCAACATCTATAATGGGAAGGAAAAAAATGTACTAGCCCATGTCCAAGAGAACGGCGTAAAGACGGCGCTGTTTTCCGTCAACTCGGAAAACGACGAGTATAGTGTTAAAAATAGTATGCGTTTTCATAGCTGTTTCAGAACTTTTAAGATACTCGTTAAGACGGTCGGAAGGATTCTCCTGGGATGCTAATAAGTTTCACTGCTCCATATTTGATATTTAAGTTCACAGATTTATAATTTGATTATACGAACAAATGCAGTTATCTTACAGAAAATTTATACATTCAGTCGCTTTTGTACGTGACGCATCAGTAGCACAGCGATCAGCTGAATAAACGAAATGAAAACTACTTTAGTAAAATGAACAAGTAAGTTTTAAAAAATGTTCCCTTTAATGATTAAGAGAGTTTTTACGGGTATGTACGATAGATTAAGCGTTTTTATGAAAATTAAGGTAAACCTCTAGTTTATTCGCTAGTACAAGTATATAGATTAATGCACTTACGAATTATCACGTGAAAAGTCGTTAAATGTCTTTTACTATTTTAAGAACGATCATCCTTCATCTGTATTTTCATACCCATCAACATCCAATGAGCAACAACAACAGCAAGGCTATCAGCCATATCGCTTTGATTCGAATCAATTATCTTCACATAGTCAACAACAAGTTGATCATATACCAACCATGCGTTACGAGTCTAAATTAATGCATGAATATCAATCAAAAAACATGCCCGGCAAATCATCATTATCCATCAACACTCAAAAATCTGTACACCCACCTATTCCAAGACAATTTCTAAATTCAAATCTGAATGGTTCACAATCATTGAAACAACACCAGCCATCGTCTCATCCATCTATATTACCATTACAAACAACTCAATCGCCATATCCATCGACATTTACTGTTCAACCAGCACATTTTACATCGTACAGTCACAATATGGATATTCCCATAAATACATCTCAACAACAAAATAGACGAATAGGTTATACAGCGACACCTATTTATCCGACGACACGAAGTTATTTTCATCTCGAAAATCCGGCTAATGTTTAACGAAAACGGTGATGGTTTATTAAACAATCGCATTATCGGTGAAAACTTTATCTTTTCTTTTTCTTTTTCTTTTTCTTTTTCTTTTTCTTTTTCTTTTTCTTTTTAATGTTTCATTATGACACGGAACAAAAACATAAAATTTTGGGGAAAATAACTAAAGCAAAGCTTTGCTTTTTTGAAAAAACTTTGCTGCTTATACTTCTAACCTATTTATTACTTTTTGTTTGTTTGTGTCAGATACTTTATTTGTTTGCTGTTTATGTTTGTAAATATGTGCTCTACTTTATGTTCTTGAACAAACTAATTTTGTTGCGCGCACTCAAGTTTTTTTCCCGACTTCTTCTCTTTATTCTTATAGTATGTATACACACACACACACACACACACACACACACACGCAAATACACATCGTATCTTATTATACAGAGAATAAAAACGATGATGTACGTTTAACATTATGATTTTGTATAATAAAGATAAGATTTTCTTCTAATTATGAATATTAATGCCATCAAGAAAATAGACTTCGTACTTAGTTAAATCAAATATAAATATCTTGAAAGCAGTTCTAGACCTTACCGGATAAACTTATCATATAAGTTCCTACCTTAATTCTAGAACTAGAATACAAAACGTGTCTTTTACATTGCTACGTTGTCATTCAGGATAAAACTAAATCGAACAGGTTGAAATAAAACGGTCGAATCTCATTTTAAAATCTTTAATAGAAAAATTTATAAAATGCACCTTGCTGGCAAAAGTTTAATATTCAATTTGGTTCAGTGATTCGAATAAAATATGTACTCGTTAACATATTTTAACAAGTGCTATTAGCATATAAGTTGAAGAATAAAAAGAGCAAATTATCGTTTGCATATAAAAATGCAGGCTTTATATTGATTCTTCACTTTTTCATTGTCAAATATATTTGTCTATAGGATTAGTGTAGAAAGAAGAAAAAAAAAGGAAATCAACAATTCTTTTGTTCATCATCAATGTGACACGTACAGATTTTTAACTGATGTCGTTGTCGCGTCATATTGACATTGAGTAAATAGCTTGTAGCAGCACGAACTGAATTGTTGATGATCATTGTAGGTGAATTTGATTGAAAAATAAAACTAGCCGCTTTTTATCTTTTGTCTAGATGACACGATGGTTTAATCGAGAGTATCATCAATCTCTATGAATAATAATAATGTATTTATTGCACGATCTTTTTCTTTCTTGAAACGTATATTCACTAGTTCAAACAGTAGCTTTTTGTAAATCATACGATTCTCTTTCAATAACATTCATTGTCGAGACAGGCAGCGTACTATAGGTTTGATCTTACAAACAATTCACATATACGCACACATAGGTAGATACTTAAAAAAAGGTCAACGGAAAGCCTCAAATAGTAATGATAGTTTGTACAATGAATTACAAAATGATTTAACTACTTAATAATACCAACGGAAAACAAAATACGTAGGTATTTTTTTTTGTTTTATTCTCTGTAAGTAAACATCGAGGTAGATCATTCATGTGTGAACTAAAACCTTTACTCGAACAGAAGAGAAAAAAAAACAGTATCAATGACTAATTAGACGAAAAGTATTAGACCTTGACTCAGCGGTTTTTTTTTTCTTGTTGAGGATCATTTTGCTGGCAAAGTTTATTTTCTCTTCAGGTTAGAGAAGCAAAACAAAACATACGTCGTCAAATTAAGATATTTATCTACCATAGGATGCGCGTGAGTGACATTCATTTTCTAGTAATAATGACAACTATACGTTTGTTATGACTTGTGTGTGTTCGATAATCATTAAGAAGCAATTTTGTTTTGATCAGGTGAATAGTTTGTTTACTCAAAACAAAATTGCGTACAAGAAGAAAACGTAGTTCGATGTTTGCAACAAGACCATAGTAAGTATATGTAAAAGGGACACATTGTATTAGAGTAGAGTAGAGCTATTGCATATAAAACTTTTAAGGCTGATGAGGAAATCGACTTTCAATGATTCCATGTAAAATAGCTCGGAATATGCAATTACCCCATACGAGACAGTTGCATATTATCTGTAGGGGACTACTAGTAAAAGAGCGATTCAACCACTTTCGATAATCTTGTTTTGGTAATTTTTACACAAGTTTGTAGAGAAGACATTCAGCTACCCACAAATAAAAATTTTTAAAAAAGATTCGTAAAACTGACCGAGTTATGATAGTTACAAAGAAAGAAGAGCGATTTTTCATATGCAACAGTCCTACTCTAATCTAGTACCTGTAAACAGTATGAAGGAGAAGAAAAAAAAGTTGTTTATGCACATGCATTCGCAAGCATTTGTGGGCTCCTTTTTTCTTTTCGTTCGTTTTCATTTCTTTTCTGTTTATTCAAAAGATAAAAACCTTAGATTATTTAAAATATATTTCATCCTAATACAGACAAACAAATGGTAATAATCTTAATCGACGTATTGGACTGCTTTCTTTTTACATTTCATATCAAAATATTATTTGTCATTTTTGTTTGTTGCATGTATCCAAAAATGATAACTTACCTATATAACATCTAGTAGTTTTATTCTTCCTCCGATGATTACAGCAAGTGTTGTATTACATATATCGACGAGTACAATACATAACAGACAACCTTGATATTACGAGTACTATTCTCGTTCGTTATTTTATCTAGACTATAATAAGATCACTTAGTAGTAGACATGAATTGATTGAGGCCAGGAGACATTTTCTTTTTCAATATTCACATAATATTGATAGTGAAGTATTCAGTTTAATAAACAGTTACGATTTTTTTCCACCCTAATTCACAGAGTATGTTTACCATTTGAATATGATTTCCTTCAGTTGATAATGACGACATTATAAGTATCCATCTGTTACTTTCATTTTATTTATGTAAATGATCTATTTCCATCTGTTGATCAATTTTTTAAACTCGGTCAACGTTATATTAAGATGAAAACCTTTGACTCATTTGTTTTATTTTTAGAAGAAGAAAAAATAAAGCAGTTCATCATTATCCCGGTTACTATGATAAATTATCAGCGATCACCTTTATCAAGTTTAATAAATGCCTGTCTCTTGTATATTATAATTTATCCGACATTGATCTATAGTCAAATGACTGCAATTATTACATATGAATACTATTCCGCATCGTCAAAGTATCTAAATTTAACACAAGAAAATCTAACCAATGGCATTGTTTCATCTAAAGGCAGTCAAATGTTAGTTCCGAAAGGACCAGCATTTATATTAATGGACTCACAAGGGAAATATGATGGTTGTCTACAACGCGTTAATATTTTTAACTATTCAAAAGGTATTGCTATTATACAACGAGGTGGCAATTGCACATTCAGTGTTAAAATATCACGTGCAAAACAATATGGTGCTGCAGGTAATAATTTATTATACAGACTGGCGTTAAGTCTATTAGTTTAATCATGCACACGTAGTATTCAATGTAAAAAGTAATTTCCGATTTCAATTCATCAGATTTTTATAAAGCATACATGCAACAGCAGCTCACGCTATCAAATTGCGATTAGAACAACTGAATTATTTTACATGCCATTAGTAGTTATTTCAAACATAATGAAGGAAGAAAAATAGAAGATAATATTTTGCTTTTAGTAAAATTTCTCGGCTAATCGATATCAATATGATTACATAAGATTTTGTTGGCACATCGCTATAGAGTTTCGCATTGTATTTTTTAAGATGATGTTTGCTTAAGCGTTCGACTTAGATGGGTTCGTATAAATAAATTATATTGTCAAGTGTGATTAAGCTATGCTCCGATAGAACGGCAAGGTCTCGTTAAATTTATGTACTTTTGTCGTTGAATAAGAAAATTGTTCTTTTTTCGGAATCTTTTACTCAAAAAAGTCTTACGAAATTAAGAACAAGTTTTGTTATGTTAGGAAAGTGAAGGTTGACATATAATTTTACAAATATGATTCATTTGATCGGGCTGCATATTTGTAAACTCCTTGAAAAATTAATAAATATACGTAGGGATGTGTCTAGTTTTTTTTCGGCTTAGTTTCAATTTCTATTATAGCTTTACGAAAGATATTGCAGTTCGTAATTGCAAATTTATGAAATCTAGGGTAGAATGCATAGTGATAAAAAAAAACGAGTTTACCTGTTTTCTCTCTCTATTAATGCTCACATAGATAGTAAAAGGTAATTCTTGGTAAACAAAATATTTCAACCGAAGCATAACTATTTGACTTGTTATTATTCCTGTATTTTATCACAACAAAAACTTTGTTTTTTAGCTGTTATTGTTTACGATCCTCAAGCGACTGGTCAAGAAACCTATGATATTGTGCAAAATACTTCAGATATATTGTGTTTATATGTTCAACAATCAGTTGGCTCAACGTTATTTCAACTAGCAAACGATGGTAGAGCACGTTTATATATAGCATTACAACCAATCAATGGTAAATTCGACGATTTAAATCTGGATGATATATGGAACAGTTCACAAGGAGCCGTTGTATTTATTATTATAGCAATAAGCATACTTATTTGTTCGTGTTTTTCATGGCTTATTTTTTATTGCTTTCAACGAAATCGTGTGCGAACGACGAAAGATCGTTTAGATAATCGTCTAGAAAATGCCGCTAAAAAGGCCCTAACGAGAATACAATTAGTAACTATACATGGAAATCATCATTCAGAAGAATCATGCGTTATATGCTTAGATACAATCAAAGACGGTGATACTGTACGAGAATTAAGTAAGGAGAAAAATAAGCGTTAAAAAACAATATTAGTTTTTCTTTTAGCGTGTCTGCATAGATTTCATCAGAACTGTGTTGATCCATGGTTGATTAATCATCGGCATTGTCCATTATGTAATCTTGATATACTTGCTGCATATCGTGTATCAATACCAGGAGCAAGTACTGATCTCAGTTCAAATCAATCCGAAAATCTAACACCAACATATACTAATACGATAACGAGCGCAACTGTATTGCCAATTACTACTGAACAAGACAGTCATCGTCAAGATGACGCGTCACAATCACAACAAGTTCTTGTTCATACACAGCCGCAACCTATTCCATCGATATCAGCTACAATAAAAGATCGTATGCATGGCGAAGAAAATCCATCGTTTCGATCAGATGACGATCACTATTAGCATTCCGGAGTTTTATTTTTGTAACTTTTTTGTTTTAGTTTTGTATTTCTTCATGACAAAAAAAAAATATTTTTTTCAGTGATGATGTTAAATAAATAGCTTAGCAACTAAACTATTTCGTGTAATTTAAATCGAAATGAATTCACGAGAAACAGCAGATTTAACACGATTAATAAGACTTCATCCATTACTCAAAGATGAACAACGAGATCGCATTAAAATTATGATTTCAGGAAAACAATTTATTGTACAAAATCGACAAGTAAGAATTCCTCAACTCCCAGTTTAGTCCTTGGACTTGTAATCCAATTGCGACGCTTTGTTCGAAATTTCTTTATTGCTCGTGAATAGAAGAAACCCAGGAGCTGCTAATAGGGCAAGTGTAGTACCCTGAAAAATAATTGTTGGCAAGAGAATATCTGAATACAAGATTGACACAGCATATAAACACCATTTTTACTAGTAGAATTTTATGTTTAGTTGAAAAAATTTCCAGAAACATTATTGGGTAATGAAGATAAACGACGCGTATTCTACGATGATAAATCAAATCTGTATAGATTTAATCGACATCCATCGGTATTTGAATCAATACTTTATTATTATTTGAATCCTGGAGTTTTGATTCGGTAGATAAAATTTGATTTATTTCATCTTCGATTTTTGTTTTGTCTGAACAGACCACCTCATATTGAACCTGAAATTTTCTATGAAGAACTACGTTTTTGGAATATAAATGAAAATCTCATCGAGGCATTTATCGAAGAAGACATGGTAGATACTTTTATTATTATTATGAATATTTTGCTTAAACTATTATTTTTAAAAGTAAGACACCTTTAGATGATATTCGTATTTTGCCAGTACAAAAATGGCGTCGGATTATTTGGAGAACTCTTGCATACCCGGAAAGCTTTCATTTTCCATACGATAAATTAGTCATAGGAACATATATGTTCATCACATTAGTATCGTGCATTCCATTTATGAGCGAGTAAGTTCTACTGTTTTATCACTGAATAAGAACTTTGAGAATTTGCTTAGAATTATACCAACTGTCACTGAATTGAATAAACTTCGGAATGTACTTGGCATCAAACAAATATATTTGCCATTGTATATGCGTTCATTTTATACCATTGAAATTATATGTATAACAATAGTTTCAATTGAATTAAATTTACGAATTATATCAGCACCGAAACTGCCTCTTATTCTCTATGATATATTTAATTTTCTAGATTTGGTAGAAGTTTTAACTAAATCAATCAGTAGAATTAAAAAACAATTTCTCTTTGCTAGATAATTCTTTTGTCAGGTGCAATTTGTTTGATTGGTTATCATTTACATAATATTCGTTATATAAATAATTTTCTTTCATTTTACCATTGGCTACTTGTATTGAAATCTTTTCGTCCCTATCGATTAGCACGGCATATGTTAAATTTAAGATTATTATATAAAGCAATTGCTATGTGTTTAAATGAAGTCTGCGCCTTGATTATTTCCGGTGAAATTATTCATTGAATAGAAATAGATCACATGAATGAAGAATTTCTGTTTTAGTCATATTCTTCATGGTATTGTTTGGTACGTTGATTTATATTCTCGATAATTCAGAACCGGAATCGAACACAAGAAATATTCTTGGTAAGAATAATATTGAATGGCGTTGAGTGGAGAATCCTTGAGTAAAACTCATTTAATTTCCGATTATGTACCGTATCATACAAGTCCATAGACTACACACAGTATAAACCATCTATCTGATTCGCATTACACTGAATTATCCGACTGGCGTTTACCAGGCAATTATTCTTTTCTTTTTATGCAAGAAGACCTCATTTCTCGATACGAATAAACAACATGTAATCTCATTCTAGATGGATTTTGGCTTGCATTTATTACATTAACCACGTTAGGTTATGGTGATGTATATCCGCGTTCGGTAAGGCAACGTGGACACCAAAAAAAAAATACCTTTCATTATATTTATTATTATTATTATTTTTTCTATTAGTTCGAAGCACGAATAGCAGCTGGTGTATGCGCTTTAATAGGAATAATTGTATTCAGGTGTGATCCATGAAAAAGATAGTGCTTGTCATTGTTCGCTTTTCTAGTATGCCAACAACGATTATCTTCATTAAATATACAACATTAATACAAAATAAATGGAAAAGAAATCGAAGCATTCGTTATGTTACTTCAATCTAATGAGTATTTTTTGTTTTTACGATAATTTACAAATGAAAGTAGTAACTAATCGTTTATGCATAAAATAAACATTAAAAAAACATTCATTTCGAGTCTTTCGTATTTTCTTTCCTTCTCTCGTTCTCATTTATTTGTAATAATAAATCAAAATGTACATTTCATAACATACGCAAGTCTACACGATACGGATTGACGACAGATTCGATGTAAGCGAAAATCAATCATTTGATCGAATCATATTGCAAAACGTTTTTTTGTTGTATGCACTATTTAACGATTCTTTTGTGTATGCGTTTTAAAAGCCATACGAAGAAGAAAAAAAAGAAATATACACAGGTGAAGCATGACCATTGATGTGCGCAGATAGTGTATGTTTATTGTAGATATATGTGTCCAACGCACACGTTCATCCGTTATTGAGGTAGTCAAAGATTGTTTGAATATACGGGGCGCAACTCGTACAGTAAGATATATCGGTCATCATTTACCCATTTTTAATTTTTATTAATATTACGTAAAATCATTTCTACATAGTTTTAGATAGAAGTAATAACAATAGTTTTCTTACTAAACTAAACGAATTATGAGTCAATTACAAACGTATACTAGTGTAAATGATGGCGCTTCGGCTCGACGTTATTCAGGTTATCCACTTAATTCAACATTAGTTAGTTCATATACTCCGGATACTATCCGAAGTATTATTAGTCATGCTGCAGCTGGTCAACCTTATTGTATGTTGAAGTTTTTCTTTCGAGTTTTTTACATTGACTTTTTTTAGCAACGGCTGTATGGCTTCGTATTAATCGTGTTGGCATTCAAATAAACGCACAAGATGCTCAAATAGCTCGAACACGTGTGCCCGTCTTTATTCCAATTGGGCTTGTCCATGATATTTACATGTTACCAAATATAAATAATGTTGTTTGTATTGTTTATGATGAGCTTCAATCGAATATGAAAGGCGTTCTATTGTATGTTGTTCATCCGTCGGATGCGCAACTATTGCGCGATGATTTTCGTATTGTTAAACAAGCAAATAATAATCAGCAACTTCCACCAGCTCCGTATTCAAGTCCATTTGATAATCGTTTTTCAAAAACAGGGGAGATTTTTCCGCCGGGAACTAATCGTAATTTTCCACCGATAACTTCAAATAAATCTCCATTGTCAAATGAACTCTATCGAAATACTGTAACTATTCGACACGCATCACCGAAACGTGTTGTATATGTTCGAGACAATGACGCGCTATCAAATCGTAATATAACACCGACAACAACTGAAACGGGTTATGCACCATCGAAAAGTTCGAATAATAATGGAAAAGAAGATAGTAGTCATCGACGTAATAAAAGCCCAAAACGAAATCCAGTAGGAAATTCATCAGGTAAACGTTCGAGTGATAGTGGAACTAAACGACGAAAGCATCGATCACGTTCACCTGAAAGACAGGGCAAAACAAAATTACCTGTTACTAATAGTAGTCATGAATTATCACAAGAACAAATCCGTCAACAACAAGAAATTTTACTTCAACAACAACAACAACAATGGGCTCTTCAGCAACAACAAATGGCAGCGTGGCAAGCTTCTCAACAAGCGTCTATGGTTCCTATTGGCATTTATAATCGGTATGAAATACATTTCTATTGAACACAAAATCTCAATTTAAATTCTTTTTTCTCTTAAGTTATGTTCCAAAAACTATTCCATTGCCAACAGGTGAAACACTCAAAACAACATTACCAGCAACGGGTAGTAATGGTGCCACATTGAATGGCGTAGCTGTTGCATATATTGAACCACAACAAACACAAACGACTACCAAAGATTCTAATGTTATCGCGTCTCGCTCATCAACCAATCAGAATACGACTCCAGCAGTAGCTCCTACGACGCAACCGCCTCGTCCACATCAACGACGTGCACCCGTTAATGATCAAACAACAAATGCAATATCTAAACCTGACACAAATGCGCATGCATCATCACAATCTTCTCGATCACGTTCAAAACATTTGCCATCCAAAGATAATACGAAGTCAGTTGATAAGGATGATGAAACGAAACAATATTTAAAAATGCTAATCGATGAAATGCAAGCAATGAAAATTGAAATGAACAAAATGCGACAATCAACTGTCGGTGGAACAAAGGGACGTTCAGATTCGTTACAGGGAGATTTAAGAGAGATTCGCTCACATATTGATCATATTCGTTCACGAATGGCTGCAACACCGAAGATTCCTGAAAACATAAATTAATTTTTCCTTTTCGTATTTGTTATTATTTGTGTTTGAATAGAAATAATTCTTTACATTTAAATTTAATAAATTAATTTTATTATCTATGACGTAACTTATGAACGGAATTTTCATCGCGAATGTGTGTGCATAACACAATTCTGCCTTGATCGAAAGAAAAACTATTTTGACTCGTACAAACGATAGAACAATATAAATTAACGTCAAGTTGATGATCAAGGATTCAAGATAAATTTTAAGAATCAAACGAGTGAAGAGTGTATAGAAAGAACCTTAACGAACGCATTAACTTGATTCATGCATATATTTAATTTCGTTTTTTTTCGTTTAAATAAGAAATGACAGACCGGAAAGATCTGATAATGTTATCATTAGTTCGTCGATAAAGAAAGTGTGTGTGGGCATGATTGCAATTGACAACCTACAGCTGCATTCATACGCTTCTAAAATATTTCATTCAATACATTAAAAAGAAAGACTTATAGGAGAATTAAGAAAAATACGAAAAACAATTTTTCTCATTGAAATTTCTTCTGATCAATTTTAGAATCAACTCGCTTCGTAGCGGAGCTGTATTTTTGGAGAGAATCATCTATGCAAATATTGACGTTTTTCTATAGAAGTTGAATATCTTGAGAAATTCATATCGTGAAAAATGATTGTTCAAAAATGCTGAAATTTTTTCTGTGAACTAGTATCATATGAGGTCTTCATGTCTACAATCGAATGTCTTTGCCCGAGTAGACCATCATCAGCTCATATTTTAAAGACGTTAGTTTCTCGATGAGAGTAATTATTTCAAGTATACGTGCTCACCTTCACTTTGAAAATGTTGACAAAAGATATCGGAAGGCATAAAGTAAAAAGCGGCCTATCATGTGAAAGGGCGCTCTTAAAGCTTTCTTCAGTTAGAGGAAAATTCGAAATCATATCGAGATTAATTTTATATTTCCTAGTCTCTCTATTTATTTGTACTATTCAACAAGTCGAACGTTTGATTGCAAGAATTTCACGTTTTACATCTAGAAAAACAAAACATTAATATTCATGTCAATATGTAATAAGAATTCTTTCCTACTCGCATCAATAACTCGAACAACTCGAATATTGAATAAACCAGTTTTGTTAATAAATTCTTCGAATTGGCGTACACCACCTTGAACACCGAAATAATATATTTTAGCCGCGAGATATCTATTCAAGTTCGATAATAAAGCTGTATTCAAATTCTGAAAAACTTACATAACACCTTGAGCTTTTAGACAATGATCAAATAATTGAACTAATTTTCTATAATTTCCAATATTGTATATTGTTTCTGAAGTAAGAATAATATCATAACTTAAAAACAGAAATAAATTCATATGTATATCTGTTTGTTTTTTCTCTGACACACACCCACACTCACTGTTTAGATGGTATCACATTGACTAAATCACCCCAATCACCGAAAAACATACGATTGTTATAATTTGCCTCTTCGCTCTTCAATTGTTTTCCTGTTTGTTCGACTACTTCACGATTCTATCGAAATATAAAATCAAGCTGATTTAATTTTTGCAAAAACTAACGTACAAAATCTTGAAAGTCAACATGAAATCTGCGATGTTTATTTAATTCCAAGCCCGGTAGACCACTACCACAACCAAGCTATATAAATGCAAGACAAAAATTAAACATTTTCCTTCTCATTCATTTTTCTCTTACTTCTATAACTGTTGTCATCTCTTGAAAATTGCTAACAATAGATGATAAATAGGCAACTAAATCATGCGAACATTCCCACGTTTTGAAACCACCTAAAACGAATTTTTCTAAATTTGTTATTATAAAATTTTAGCTGTTTTTAACCTTCATATACATTGGGCACAAGATCTGATGTATAGGAATCAAATTTGTTTCGACCATGTTCTGCATCTTCATCTAAATCATTTCATAGACTTTTATTAATAAAAAAAATAATATTTACTAGAAGAAATTCCTCCTCTGCCTATTTTTCTTAAGTCGCATTACATCTTAGAAAAGCAACGTGCTAAGTTAGCATGGACCACACTGTATGAGACCCTATACGGTGGCCACTGACTCCACTTTCAGCGTGATATGATATCTTTAGAAATCACAGAAATTGAGTTCAGATTCGTGTTTAGCTTGGAAAACTGGGCAAGAAGAGTTATTTTTGAATCGATTTGCCTTTGTATCTAACGGGATTACAATCGTACGCAACCTCATGAATCTCTATAAGAGATACAGGCATCAGTATTTTCCTAATAAGTTACCAATATTAATAGCTATTCAGTTCGGGTTTTTTACCTTTCGATAGTATTATTGCCTAGCTACAAAACCAGGCATTTGGAAACCGCAAAACTACTGGTCATCTGAGACATATCTCGGTAATTTGGTTTCTGGATGCAGTTTTTGTGCATTTGAGACCTTTTTCAGGCGATGTTTTGTTAGAAAGCTATGATTTTGCTGAAAACTAATATCAGATTCGGAATCAGCGTTAAAAACTAAGTTGATATATATGTGTTGTGAATAATTCTGAGAACATATTTTTTTTTGAAAAAATCCTTGTACCCCCCCCCCCCTCAGGGATGGTCTGGTCAATAATGACAATTTTTTCGATAACTCAGCCATTTCTTGACGGATCCTTCTCATCTTCGAATTCGACTGAGATATTGACGAGACCATTCTGTGTACAAAATTTCATAACAATTGAATGAGGCTTTCAAAAGTTATCGTGTTAACGGATGGTCGGACACACAGACCAAATCTAGTGTACTCGCTCTTTGACTGCACAAAAAGAACAATTTTATATTGTCCAGAGCTATTATTTAGAAATTAATTATCATTTTCTAAGAAACTTGACATTTATTTATTTTCTTTAAAAACTATACTTTGTAAATCATTTAGATAAAAACAACCAAATTCTTGATTTGATACGTTAATATCGTCTTGTTTCTCATTTGAACATTCACGTTTACTATTTTCATCAATATCAAAATTAAATTTAAACATATCTAAAAATACGAGAAATATTTCTTTGTCATTTTATCGTTTCGTTTTTGTTTGTTGATCATTATCATCGATTGATTTTCTTTTATGAGAAAATAAATTGACATTCTGAATAGGGCGATTAGCATCAAGTAATCTTTCATGATTACGATATTTTGGATCATTTTGATGTTCACTTAAAAAATGATCGATACGAACTTTTAATTGTTGTGCAACAACGGGTTGTGTTAGTTCAGTAAATGCTTCAAGTGTAAATGGATCTCGTTGTGAACGACACCAACGTATATCTTCTGCGATGCATTTTTCTAATGTTGTTCGATCAATAAGATGACCACTGGGAAGTAGCATTGGTATTAGCATTAGATCACATGTTAATGAATCAAGAAAATCTGAAGGAATTTCATCCAATGGAGAAGCATTTCGATTATTGGTGGATGGCGATTCTTTTGAAGGAGGTGAAATAATTTGTTGGAGTTTATTTTTTAATTCAATAGGAATAGAATTTGATAAGACACCCCAGATTTGAAGATATTTTAAAGCACACGTAGATAGACGCCATTTACGTTTAATCGTGATTTTAATTGTACTACAATTAATTAAATGTAAATTTGATGAGAACCGATATCTGATTGTATGATCTGTTGGCTGTTGTTCATTGTCTTGATCATGAATTTCAATGCGTCGTGTAGTTTCATCTTCATTTAAAATTTGAGCAATTCTATGAAACGATATGTGATTTGTATTAACAATATTTGATTTATTTGAAGAGTTGATTAGCCAAGATGTTTTTTCATCGATTATCTGATGATTAACACTGAATTCAATTAATGTTGAACGATGATGTCCAATTGTTGGGCTCATATAAATATGTTTTATATCAATATTAAAAGGAAATCGAATATAAATATCGATTGGTAGACGTTGTAATGGATCAGCTAGGAAGCCATTACTAATGATAAAAAAAAATATTCGAACAATATAAAAAGAGAAAACAACAGATAGAGGTTTGTTCACAGTAGCACATACACATGTCTTTAAAACAAAATGACGTGTTACTATAATCAAATGAAATCTTTGCTTATTCTTTTTATTTTGTTCGTAAATTTATCAACGAAATACTTTTGTGAAAAATCTTTTGCTAGATTTTCAGCATGATAACCATCAAGTTGCATTTGAGAACATTCAAAAATAGGACAAAATTGAACAGTACAAAAATTGATGAGCATTTTTCGAATCAATTTCGATATGATTTTTTTATATTCTGTTTTCAATCGGCTTTTATTTCTTTTCGCATTCGCCGAAACAATCAGTATGTTTGTCTAGAGATGTCACTTGTTTACTGTTTGAGATATAGTTGAATTTTTTTTTTTAAGAAAAACTTCTCATGTTTTGAGTTATGCAAAGCTCCTTTATTTTGTTTAGTGTACTTCAAAAATTCACAAGAACCTTTTTCCCCCTTGAGTAAATTTCTCCACTGTTTTCTGAGTGAAACATCTTGTATCGAACGTACTTAGAAAGAAATCGTTGACTCATTTTTATTGTTGCTCAGGGGTTGAAGATTATTCTCGTTAGAAGACATGTACCCACATACGATGCATACTTGCAGAAAGTCGCAAAAGGAAAAAGAGAATATCTTTACAACACAGGTCATAAGATCCGAAATGTAAAAGTTCAGATCTTATGCGTTAAAATATAGCTCTTAAAAGAAAAGTCAATGCTTATTGATTGCCTTTGATTATGTATTTTGTTGTATTCATTGTGCCGGTACAGAGAATCATAAATGTTGAAGTACGCTCTTGGAGATTTAGGGCCCCAATGTTGACTCATAAAAGACGACAATACAACAGCAGATATAGTCATTTACAAGTATATTTGCACTCTTTTCTTTTAATGTTCTTAGCAAGCAAGTATTTCTCTTTTATAAAAGAAGGGGTATGTTTCTACGAGTACATCTGTTATTCTAATATTTTTGTATCAACCTTCTATTTATCTTGTCTGTTCTCGAGTGAATCTTGTTCCGTGATGAGATTCACATACAAAACTTTTCGTAATATTTCTTTTTTCTTTTAGCAACAAACAACAAGTTTAGTATGCCCTTCTCAAACAAGCCAACACCAGCTTTAGAATGTTAAAGTTTCAATATGACATCTGTCTTCGACAGAATCAATCAACAATTAGGGAAATACAAAAGGCACAAATCATGGAAAACACTTTTTCAGAGCGGCAAAGGGCCAAATGTAGCTCTTTCTACTTTGAAAGCTTATGCACCGGTCATCAGTTATTTTATCATGGCATTTTGTGATTTTAATGAATTTGTGCTTCCGTATGAGACACCACAAAATGCCCTGCAGATTGCAGCTAATGAGCATGCAAAAGAAGATTACACTCATTACAAACTTTTTATCGAAGACTGGGAGAATCTTAGTGGGGATAAGCTGGTATCTACGTATGATGATTTAATACCATGTTTACCACTGGAAGGAAGATCATCAGGCTTGTATTACTGCAATATTTCCTACGATGAGATCAGAAAGCACACTAAGTTGTTCAACCAAAATGCTCTAATTTCTCTGGAATGATGCAACCAACAGATACAATCGTAAACTACTTCAAAATTTCACACGCTTAGTGCATACATGTGAAGAAGATCATGTGGTGTGTTTTGCATTGATTGAGACTGTAGAAGAAACTGGTTTGGAACTACGGTATTTTGGGAATTATCATCTTGCTTTGGAAACAGATCATTCGGTGAACTAAGAGCAAACAACCACATGTGACTCGTTAAATGAACTAAAATGTGAATATGAGGGTGATGAAACGTTCAAAAAACTCCCTCTAACTGAACTCCAATATAACCAATGTATGCAAGTTATGGATGCTGTAGCCAGCTATTTCACTGAATGGCTTGATGGAATCTACAATATGATGATCAAATGCAACTAAATCCATCGTTTCTTATTTTCGAATATGATGTTTTATCATTTAGAATGATGATATTTATTTTAATTGCAATTTAAATTCAAAGAGTCATAGCTAAAATGACGCTAATTTGAAATCCTTCTAATATCTATTTGTCTCTCGTAGTTTCATAGAAAGATGATTATTCATTATATAGGCAGATAAGCTACTCTGCATTCTAACAATAGGCCTATAGTTTTGTTTATTTGTTAGAATAAATCTTCGCTAATTTGCATTCCCTTTTCTCTTATGAAATATACATTTTCATCGGAATCCTCTCTGCAGTTTAGATCTAATCGTTTGACTCTTGTTTGTACCTGATCAATGCATAGGTAGGTATTTGAGTCGTAGAGAGATGTATTGTAGAGTGGTTTTTTTTACTGTTGGGTGAATAAAATAGTTCTTGCATGTACGCAGATGATTTCTCACGTGTGTAATAGATTTTTTGCAGCTTTATTAGATACTCAGTGTGAATAATGTTAAAATTAGATAGATCGTCAAAACAAATCGTATATTCGAACACCTCTTTTTTTTAAAGATATCAAGAGTGAAAAGCTTCTTCTCAGCACTCATAATGAAACGAATCATGAACTTATCATAGTTCGAACAAAAATGTGCAATATTTTGAACAATTTGATTTTTTCTGAAATCAATGACAGAAATCACACGATTTTTCATGTCTTATCTAGCTTAACTTATATGCAATAGTTTCTGATTTATTTTCTGAAATGGAAACACTGTAAGATTTACCCGATGATCATTTCTAGTAAAGAAAACAAAAATCACTAGAAAAGTTATTAAAGACCCATACCCGTGAATCTTATCAATTATCACTACTTTAGTGTGTGTGAAGACACTTTCAAATGTTACATTATTAGTATTAAAAAAAGGATTGATGACATTCCTTATCAGTTACATTGACCAAACCTTTTTTTTTCTTCTTTTTCCTGTGCAATTCATGAGCCTGTCATGCCAACCATCCTAGGCTAGTAGATACTGAATCGGAACTAAACACCTAATATCTTACTCTTGTTTTAGAAAGTGTAGAGTATGAACATTTGTTCTCCACCGAAGTTAACTGATATACTAAGTGAACTGTTCATCTCTAGCAACAAAGACTGATATTATAGAGCGCGCTAAAAATGCTAGTGGGTGTGTATCAGTTGTTGTTTTCGCTGGTATTCAGCAACATTCACCCATCTAAAATATTAGAAACGTTGTGGTTGAACTAAAGACGAGTGGCAGCGACGGAATCATTGCTATTGGTGGTGAGTCACCTATTGGTGCAGCTAAATTGGTTATGCATCTTTTCAAGGAAGAAGCCGGTCGATTGCTCAAGTTAGCCAGCATTCCAACAACACTCTCGGCTGCATAATACACCATTATCTCTGGCTATACTGGTAAGTCATTTTCGTTTGGTATAAAACCAGAAATATTGCGTGTGATACTCTCTCAATTAGTTGTCAACAAGACGAACATGTTCACCCCTGATTTCCATCGATAGGACTTATCGAGTAAACAGAAATCCGAATTATTCATTTTTTTTCAAGAAAATATTAGCAGACACCTACAAAAGAAGTTAAAAAATGCTAACAAGTCTACAGCCAAAAAGCAAAGGAAAGGTTATTTGAAAAACTCTCATCTAAATATTTTTTAGTTTTCATCATAGACGAGGAAATTTTTTTTTATCTTTATTATATTGTATAAGATGGGAGACAGACTGAAAACGGTTTGTAGTTAACATACAGAGCAAGGCAAACACATAATGTCGAATCGCTAATTTTTCAACTTGACAGCAACTATGATTGAACAAAAGATGAACAAAACGAAATACCATCGTATTACTTTTAGATGAAAATGGAAAGAAGACAGGACAGAAAAGCAGCGATGTTGGTTCATCAGCTGTTATACTAGATGCCAACTTGCCATTGTTTACACCGAATCGTCTGTGATTGTCTAATAAGCAGTGGAGTGTTATTTAGTCATGCAATAATATTTTTATAACTAGCGGAAATTCGAGCTCTGGACCATTGTGTCAAGCAACAATATAGGCCCAGTGCTCCATTACCAGTTCGAGTTTTGGCTCGAGAAGCAGCCAGTAGTGTCAAACTTGAAACTTAAATTCAGTTGAAAATAGAAAATTTCAACTTTCAACTCATAACGATATACGCACGAGTCACGATTATTCAGAATGCTATTGGTTTAAAAGTTGAAAATAAGAAGAGAGTTTTGAAACAAATATGAATAGAATTGGTCATCGAGTCCTTTCGTTCGGTGATGGCTTGTTTCTGAATAAATTGGGGCAAGAAAAATGAAAATTTCTCCTCATCTCATTATATGTATTCTTGCTTTTAAGTTGAGTAACAACCGAAACTAAAGTCCTAATTTGTCCGTAACTGTATATTGAGTTCAAAACTACCTAACGTGATTAACATACAAATAATTGTGTGTTATATTCTTTTCTTTAGCTTTGTAATCCCTCATGGAATCTGCTCATGTTTAACACTTGCTAGTGCCGTTGCTATTCAAGACAAGCATTTGCCAGATATCGAAGTCAAGCAGCTCGAATCTCTCTTGCCGTTTGTAACGAAGATCATGCCTAAACAACAGATTGACGATCCATGCGAACAAGCGCTGAGAGTCTCTGAAGTCATTGCTCAACTAATTGCGGATTTGGATCTTACTAGTCCATTGCGTGAATTTCAAGTGCCCGCATCCAGTTTTGAAGGGATTATTGAACGGGCACGCCCCGATGGCAAGATTGATATGAGATACAATGATTTTGTTACACTTCTTGATCATTCCTTTTAGGATAAAAATAAACCTTAAAGAATAAATGTTTTAGCCATTACTTCACATCCACACCCTTCTGATTACTCAGAAATGTATGCCTTGACATTTTAACCCATGATGTCCAGAAAGTCTTTCGTCGGACGGTATTTCATATAGAAGAGACATCAAAACTGTTTGTCACTTATATTATTGCCACTGATATCAAGATAATAAGATTCTTGTAAGAAATAATGAACAGAAAAGTGAAAATAGTTTCGTTTTCATCCTTGAATAATTAATCGTGCTGGTACTTTCTGTGTTGATGGATAGATTTGAATGTTGGTGAAAAGTCGAAAAAGTTGTCCAATTTGTTGTTTAGTGGAATCGGTTACCATTCTCGACAGTGATTCTTCGATAAACATATTGAGATAAAAATGTTGCAATTTTGGTACACATCGATGAAGCATATCAGCAAGTGAATTTATATTCAAAGAGTATACCGTGGATGCAGCTCCTAGAATGACGAGATTAGTCAAGTTGGGTACCAACGAGAGTAAGATTTCGATTATATCGCAACATGAAAACATGGTTTGGTTCAAGTAAAGATAGAATCGGCGAAGACATACATGAGGAGCAATATCGAATCGAGTGGTAGGTCTAGTAAAATGTTGCGTTAGTTCGACTTTCAATCTTGTGAGTGACGGACAAGACTGAAGTATTTGTGTGAAAACTCGTGGATTCTCTAAGCAAACACTCAATGTATGTAGTGATGGAATACAAGTCCAATGCTGTTGTACTCGGTAAGAAATCAAATTGAGTTGACATGTATACAAGTTTGGATATGCATTCGTGAAGACAAAATGTGGTAATGACACTGAATAATAAAAATGGTCTATTGGTCGTTGTGAAATGTACAAATATTTGAGATGAGAAAAGGCTCGAATCACGTGGCATTGTGCTCGATTCGGTTCAATATATAATGTTAGTGAGCGAACAGCTGAAAATGGTGATAAATCCATCAAATCAACATGATGCATACTGAACTTTGTTATGCGTGAGGCAAAGAAACGAAAAGGTAGCGAATGCAATTCTCGTTCGAACGTCGTTTCACCGTGCAGATTTGTCAGAGAAGCAATAATCATTCGAAATCGAAGATTGAGACTATAAAAACCACGATACAAATCTTGAATGGATACATATTCGAAAATTTCAACGAAAATTTCATCTGGTAACGATTCCAAGATCATAATAGCGCAAGGTGACGATATTATTGATAGATCATCTATTCGATTCATTGAAATTAATCTAAAACAATATCCAATGATCAGAAGAAACCAAGTCTATAGAAAATGAAATTCAATATTATTTGCTTAGTTGATCAATCAACACTAATTTCATCTCTGGTTCGTCATATTCAACTATGGAAAGACAATCATATTTTATTTCTTTGATAGTTTTAATTAGCATCGAGGTTTATAAACAAGAGCCATACCATGAATCATTATACAGAGTTACGTACTCAACAACCAATCGCAATGGCATTCAATTGTTCTCATATTACTTGTTTTTCTGAAGCCATATGTGCCGACCAGCGACATCTCGTCGATTTGGGTGTGCGTGTGGATGAAGACACCACCAAAAAAAGCATTCTTCATCAGAGTTGATCTAGTTTAAGCTCTATTTCAATGCTTTCATTTGCTTATTAATTCTTTTTTTTGCTTAATTATCTTGTATGAATACCGCCTCATGCCATTATCATGAAAAAGACGAACCATCAAATATAAGAAGCTAACTGTGCATCTATTTGTGATACCAAATATTTCAAATCGGAGAGGCTCTGAAAACTTTAGATGTCATTCTCAAGTTTGTTGTAAATATAATGAATAACTCGATAATTTGTTTTTCAGATAAATGTAGGTGACTTCTTTTGATCTGATGAAGGTATTCGATGCCCAATATTAATAGATGTATAACTGACGTTTGACTTGGATCGAAAGCATCCTGCTATGCAACAAAGTTTTATTTTTTTGAAAACAAAAGTTTTTCAAGAGATATCATGCTGGTGGTTTTAGATCCTATCCCAATTAGATAACTAATTTAATTTGTTTCTGATACTAGTTTCACTTTTCATAATTAAAGACAACCCAGGTCGAGAAATCCCACACCGAGTTCGATAGGTTCCCACTGTTGGATTGCTCGATCTGGGAATGGCAATCATGTCTCTAATGGAGAAACTGGTCTTCTAGTTGCTAGGATTACGAATGATTTAGATTGATTATTATCATCGCGTCAACTGTGGTTCTCCTTGAGATTTTATTGTTGTCGGTTGCTTTTCATAATTCTTGGAGATATAAGATCTGTGGTATTCTCTTCTTTAAGCAACTAAAGATACAATCAATCACAATAGATGTATGAAGATTGAAGTAAACCCTCACACTCCGCACACTCTACCTTCTATTATCACTTTTGCTTTTCGCTTGATTGAATTTCTCTTTTTGTGTATACTTTTCTAATTTGGAGCATTGATGGCTATTTATAGATAACTTCTATGAATTCGAATATAAATATAAATAAAAAAAAGCGAGTACCTCTGTTGATATGATCTGAAGCAAAAAATAAAATTTTATATGAAGTCGAATGCATGTCTTTGCATTTAAGATAGAAACAAAAAGTTGAAACGATTTAGAAACTTGTAAATTTTACTCAAGTTATCTTTTGTTTTTCTTTTTGTTTTGAAAAAAATGACACTTTCCTTTATGAACTGAACAGCTAACCCTATTGAAGCAGCATAAAAATACGAAAGATCAGTTTTCGATAAATTATAAATTTATAAATCTCAAGGGTGCACGAAAGGTCCTAAAGAGATATACCTCGGTGAGAGAAGAGCTGAAGGAACTTTGGGGGAAATAATCCGAGTGCAGCTATACAACAGCTAGAGCCCATCGGGTCTACAAATTCTTGGACCCGGTACACCAAAAGCGCTTGGACCTATACTAGTAGGAACACTAAAACTTTGAAACTACTCTTATAGAATTATTCAAATTGAAGTAAACTTCCTTCCATATTAGAAGGCCGCCCAACTTGTATCACGCAAAACCGTCAGAAGTTTCAAAAATGGTGTTCTCATAGGAAACAGATTACTTTCTTAGAGGGGATTTTCTATTATGCGAGGGGGTTTAGCGCTCCTCAACTTTAATCTTTAAATTTAAAGCTAAAACTAACATGTCTTCAAGTTTAACTTTCTAATGAGTCAAAATTTAAAGTATATTTTTTAGAAAATCTTTCTTTTGTTAAAATTATTTTTTAATGAAAAACAAAAATTCCTTTCGTGAAAACATTTATTCCAACTTCAAATCTTTGGACTACAAGTTTTAATCATGCGTCTTTCAATTTGACAGTAAAATTAAGCTGGTATTATTAACAAAAACCTAGTTTATTCGTCAAACTAGACCTGGAGCAATACGTACTCTTAAACTTGTAGTCAAATTTTATAATTAACTCTGGTGGTCGCTCCGAAGATACGGCATACTTCTGTCCTTTTTTATGTGAGTAGTACATTTTACACGTTCTTTCAACTGTCCGATACACTGTTTTTAACAATTAATTTATAATGGACTCTGACTTCTAGCGACTCATTATTAGTTCGCAGCTTTGAATGGGATAAGGAACAAATGTATTAAAGCGTTTATATTGTTTCTTATGTTAGACAACTTCTCCATTAACAACATCGACTTCGCTTTCACTCAGTTATATGCATAGAAATTTTCTTTTGATCTTACCCAATAAGTAAAAATATTTTTAATCTGGTCCCGACGGACTCTATCGGCAGGACGGAAAATCCAACAGGATAAAACACCATTGGACAAAAATAAAAATTTTGTCTTACCTTGTTTTGTTCTGCACTTAATTTGATCTTTTTAAACAATTTTCATATTACACATATTTGTATTAGACTAGTACATAGATTTTACACGTTTTTGTTTTGCAGGTTCGATAACAAATTTAGTTTTCAACGAAGATATGCAACGTCAATGAACAACATCATCAGTATTTTTTTCGACAATCTTCGCCTATGTTGCTGTCAAAATTTCAGGTTTGTAGAAACTAGCTGGTTGTGATTCGAGAAAGGCAGTGGGGTCAGCTTTTAGCTCATCGAAGTCTTCCTAGTGTTTGTTGCTCAGATAATTCTGAAGCGGTAGAAACACATGATAATCGGTTGATGCAACGCCTGGCAACCATGGCGAGTGCGCAAGAATCTCCCATCCAAGCTGTTCGAGTGTTTGCTGAGTCGTCAATGACGACTCGTCATTCAAAATTAGAGAAATAATATAGAAGTCTATTGAAACAGTATCCGTGAAACGTGCAAAACTGATGACCCAACCCAGTACAAGCGTGAAATATAGTAAATGCTAACCGAATGTAAGGCTGTTTTTCATCTTTGAGAACTTCTTTTTTTTTGTTCAAGTATTTTCCATATCATTTGCTTCTTCCTTGTTTGTGGCGCCAACTGTCACTCCCATGCATATATGTGTCACTTTGTGTTTTCTATCGAAGCTATAGCCATTTTTATGCATTTGTTTATTTTTCTGTCTTCTCCCTCTTTCTTTCCATCGTTTAAAAGGTATACACAGAACGAGCAACTTGTTCTTGTTGCTTGTTGTGTAATAGTTGTGCAACACCAACATCATATGTTCAGTGTTTATAATGAAAGAGTGTACTCAGTAAAACAAAGTGTATGATACCCTAATAAAATAGATTTTACACTTTTTTCGAGAAAATTTTCATGCGTTTATTATACAAAAACCTTGTCTTTTGAACGAGAGCAAAATAGTCGAGGCGTTGTGTCGTGTTCACATATGGCACGAAAGTTACCGTTACTAATTAAAGCAATGATAATTTCCGTTCTCTATGTTCACATGACTTACAGTCTCGCTTGTTGGTCATCTAATAATATGATTGCGAAACGAATTGTAAAACAAAACAAAAACATTAGAAAAAATATTGTGATTTGTTTGTTAAATTCTTGTTTATCTATATATGTGAATGAATAATATTATTTTATGCTTGCTTTTTCCTTATAAACTAAATCCTTTTCCTTTTTGTAAATTTAAAATGTTCGTGTGCTTAGCAACATGAGAAAATAATTAAAAATGATTTTTTTTAAATAGAGCTTTTCTTGAATGCTGGCTTCGCAGCAGTCCTATATATCCTGTATTTCCTATATTTTAAAAATTTATCCTATAATAGACTATACTTTGAGCTTTTTTCCTATATTCCTATTTTTTTTGAAAAAATTGAAGATTCTTCTAAAAAAATTCAAAAAACTCCCGATAAGTGTTCAACACATCATTTAAATATTGTCAGTAACAATTTGTATGGCGCTTATTTCCTATTGGTTCATCTAGATAATGTATATAGTATACTCTTTGCATTAGTTGTCTTTGTATCAGTGTTTTATCCAGAATTTCTGGGTATGCTAGATCTCAGCGTCAGTGCATGACACCTAGATGGAACTTATGAGGGATCATATTGGAGCTAAGTAATGAGGTTTTGTGGTCAAAAGTTTGTGATTGTAGTTTGCGAAAACAAAATAATTTTTTTGCTTGCCCAACCGGCATATGTTTTTAACCTTTTTTGGTATTCCGCCTTTCAGAATTTCATAGTAAGTTACATCAAACTTCATCGACAGATTTCAAATTTCATCGAAAAATAAGCATCCATTCAGGAGTTATAACGGTTTGAAATTTTGCTAAAATCTTGGCAGTATTTGAAAAAAATGCACAACGTTATAACTCCTGAATGGATGCTTATTTTTCGATGAAATTTGAAATCTGTCGATGAAATTTGATGTAGCTTACTATGAAATTCTAAAAGACTGAATACCAAAAAGGTGTGGGTGTGGGCGTGAGTATTTTGTTCAGAAACTCGCCCACACCCTAAAGTGCATGCATGTCCAATAGTGAAAATAGATCGAACATAAATTAGTTTTTTTATGTTTTAAGAAAATCTTGCTGCTCCATTACTTTTCAAAACTCAATAATATTTTTATTTAGCTGATTAGATATACGTGCAAAAACAGCACATTATCATCTTCAATGCTGTTGCAGTGATTTTTCGGTGTCTAAATCTTTTTCTGGAATAAATTTGTCATCCTATATTTTTCCTATATAGTTGAGGGCGATCCTATATATTTTAGACCTATCCTATACAGGAATTCCTATATTTTTTGAGAGAGCCGCTGCGATGCCAGACTATAAGTTATATGATGAAATTTTAATTTTATTTTGATCACAATTAACTGTGAAAATGTTGGACATCATTTTTTTCTGCATTCTCTACGTAAAAAGTAAGCTGAATTGAAATAAGTGGCAATGAAAATTATAATCTACACCAATGGATAGTTATCAATACTGTAGAATTCTCATCACCAATCTAATGGTAACTATTATATAGAACGACCAATTTTACTTATATTACATATTTATTTATCATGTTTTCTATCGTCCTATATAAACGTGATATCCGTGTGTATTCGTTCGGATGATTAGCCAAACCCATATTTGAATAGATAGTTAAATAATATCTTTGCAACGATAAAAAATCGGTCAAAAACAAAAATAAATTGCGTATGTACTATATTTTGACGAGAGCGATTCATCATGTGATAGATGATTTAGAGACAGATATTAAACAACAAAATCGACTCTATAAAAATGTAAAACGCACTAAAGAAATTTAGCTTCTCAACAAAATAGTATAACGGTACCCATTTAATCTGGAATATGAATATTTTGTCTTTGAAAAGTAATTATAGTATTGACAATCTAAAAACAAAAACGATTCAACCTAAAAGACAAAGATTTATTTATTAGTTTTCAGTCAAAAATCGAATGTTTTGAAAAGTTATATATGACTAGAACCACTTGCGAGCTTGCATTTTCAAATGGTAAAAAACTCTTCGATCAAGAGAGCAAGCTACAAACAAGATATACACAACCGGCATTGAAATATTGAAACAATACAGCACAGACACCGGAAAAAAATAGTAAGTAAAGCAAATCTTAGATGCAATGCTTGTCGATAAAGTCTAGAAAACGTCGTGCATATAGGTCTGGCCGAACAATGAGTGTTTCATCAGCATCGGAAGTCGATAATCGTCGTTTCGTTAGAATAACACCCTTCTTTCTTCTATTATAATGTGTTAAAATGTCTGCAAAGCCAATATTATATGATTCTCGTCGTGTTGATACTAAAAGACTTCGTTCGAATTTCAGCATAAAGAAAAATGAAAACACTTACATTCTGGACTTCTCATGTGGAAGGGTTCATCAAAAACATTGTCATGGTCCATCCGTGTTGGACTTTCTATCAAATAAATAAAAATGATTTTTTTCATTTTTATTCAGATAAAAAAAGCCATGCCTGATCCATCCGAAGAATTATAGAGAGAAAAATCAGATGTATTCATATCAACAACCGACGCTCGTTTGTGACGTTCTAAAGAGATAAATTAAAATTCATTGGAGAATTAAGTCAAAAAAATATTTTTACCGATGGCATCTTGATCCAGATCATGAATGCCAATTAATAATGAATAATCGATTTTACGTTGATCCACAAGAAACTAATAGAAGGAAATTATCGTTACTAGTACAAAAAAACGACGTTTTCTACCTGAACGTCACGCTCAAGTCGTTCCATAAAAATTAGTTTTTGCTCCGGACCTACATCAATGATGCATTTATTTTCTAAAAATTCTGTATCTTTCAATGTTGGACACGAATTTAATTTTTCTTTATTTGTTGCACTCCGTTCAAATGTTGAACCCTAGAAATATTTATTGAATTAGGAAATATACAAATTTTGTCTTTTTACTTTGACATCGTATTTAAAATGAATTTTTAATCTACTTGAAAATATGTTACGCATAACTAATATGTAGTTTTCTTTATCATCAACTGTCAATCTATACATTGCACAATAGTGAGGAAGTAATGTATCACCTTGAGTTTCGACGATATACTAAAAGCAATAATAATAATAATAATAATAGAATAACCTTGGAATTACAATACAATATTAAATGAGCAAATACATTCAATTGAGTTAAAATAAATAATGTGGACATTTGGTTTTGTTTTATCTTGGTAAAACTGTTTTCTTACCGATAGCTTCTGTAATTCTGTAGGGAAGCACATCATCGTGAGATACAATTATTTTTATTTTCGTGAAACCACCTCGTTAACCAATGGTTTTCGTCATGTAATCAAAGTTCATCTACTGATTGGATTTATTTATGAAAGAATTCAGTAATGATTATGTTCGTGTGCCTTTGTTCTTGTCACGCAATACATAGAATCGGCATCACTCGAAAAATCAGTATCTCTATGGATTGACTGCAGATGATTGTTGAAGTTTTTTTCTCTCCTGTGAATCATTCAATACGTACTCGATGATATTCTGGTAAAATGTTACTAATTTGTTCGACTGTTTCTCTTGAAATGCATTTAATAATAAATCGATGATCACATGAGTGATAATAATGTATATTTGCTTTCGCTGATTCATTCAAAAGTACTGATGGTTCTGTTAGTGAATTCTAATTAAACAACTCGTTGAAATACTTTTTTGTATCACGACAAAAATAAATTGACTTACTCGAAAATTGCCATCATTTATTTGCCAATGTTTTCGAATAGCACGAAATACAAGTGGACAATATTCTTTTATTTTAAAATGGCTTGGCATCACTTCTCTAATAAGAAAAAAAAAAGAATTATTAATACTCACAAACATCTCTAAAAGCAATAAAATTGAACAAGAAGTATCGTTTTTTACTCATGTAGAAGAGTGTCAGATCGGCCTTAATCTGTTTTTTTAGAATTAAGAAATTTTGATGCCTCTTATTTGTCATCCAAGCAGAGAAAAAAAGAATCATCAAATGACATTTGATATATGGCTACGAACTTGTTGAAGTTTTGATTGTCTACACGAACTTTAACATAGGCTTTAAAATGTTCCGGAAGAAGCACAACTGGTATATTGATATTTTCCAATTCACGTGTCTAAATCAGAGAATAATCTTTTTTTTTCCTAGGCGATGAATTACTTACGGTGAAATTCACACCCCACATAAGCACAGAGAGTAATGGATCATTGGCACGAAATAATTTATGTTTTTGACGATGCACTTTTAATTTTGATTTGGTTTTAATTTTACGCCCTTCCATCAAAGACAATTTCGTATTTATTTATTGTGCCTTACGAATATTATATATTCACAAATAGCATTTGTCTAGCAGCTCATGCGTAACAAGAAAAATAACTAGCGAGTTTGATTCAATGACTATTGATAGGAAAAAAAATGAAGTGAGAATATAGGGCATAACGGCAGTAACACAAGAAAAGAATATCGAGTCATTTGGTTTTTTTCCTCATGTAGACTTGTCTTTAATGCGTGTCGGCGTTAACGTGCGCCTCGAGAAAGATGAATAATCTGCCAGAAACATTTCAGTGGTTTATTGAATGAAACCAATCAGCGAAATAAATACTAATTATATAATGAAATTCACATTTATTTCGAATATTTTTAACCTCAGATTAACATAGTTTTGCGTGATTCAGTATGTAGTAAGGTTTCGAGATAGTCGCACGACTAAGCAATTATCAATACGGAGTCTTCATTATGATTCTCATGAGAAGAATAATAGCAGTCATTTTTGAATTGAACCAAATATGAAGACAGATTCTGATCGATTGAATAACAAAACTTTCATCATGCGACTTCTAACGACATAACAGAACCTAGATGATATAAGATAGAGACCATAATTCAACATCAGAACTTGAAACGCGTTGAAAATTATTATCATGCTAATCGTACATGTCAATGAGTACGCTCGATAGATAGAAGCGCTGGGTCTAAAACAAAATGGGATACGAAGCCTTGACCATTAGTGTTATCATGCATATCAACATAAAGTTTCTTTCTTTTTAATCTTAGACATCTCATAAACTTGCTATTTCAGTGTAGATCAGTTTTCGTCTGTGTATTTACAATATCATTTTGTTAGTAAGAAGTGTAAATTAGCTAAATAAATGTAACTACTAATCAGGTAGAATCTGAATGTGTCCAATAGATCCATTTACATGGATTAAATGACTATTTTGAAATAGTTTCTTAGCATTAGCAACACCAACAACAGCTGGTAAACCGTATTCTCTTGAAACTATAGCATCATATTGAAGCATTCCACCCATTTCTAATACTAGAGCGCCAACAAGCGGAAAAGGTGATGCCCATGCTGAATCAGTCCCTATACAAATTAAGATTTCACCAGGTTCTCGTTCAGAATGCATTGAGTCCTCCATTATTCGTACCTTGCCTTCGTATAGGCCAGATGGTACCTTTCTATTTGGTCCATAAATAATTTCCTTCCATATCGAGGAAATAGAAAATTGTGTATCAATCTGTAAGCTAAAGGAATCACACACGAGAGTGATAATAGAAAGCTTGGTTCTGATGGGAAAAGCTTTGAACAAATGAAATAATTATTATTTTACCAACCAATTTCGGTGTCTCTACTGAAGTAATTTGATTAATACCTATTCGTCTCATGATATTACAATATACCAAATGTATTCCACTTTAACCTAATGGTGTCACAGGCTCGATAAATTCCCATTCGCAATCCAGCAGTTGATTATTATATCTTTTTTTCTACTCGTTTAGTTAATTTAGCAAGTTCAATAATATATGAGTGAATTGCACCTTTTTGGTACAATTCACGCGAACAGATGAAAGTGAACCTATACAATTTTTGAGTAGTGCATTTTATCATAATCTAGGCCAGTAGTACACAAAAAAAAATTTCCCAACACTTAATCAATTAGTACCGGAGATATGACCCTTTTATAAATGTATGACTTTTTCTACTTGTGGGTGATTCCATGCGAAAACAACCACACTTTGAAAGTTTAAAATTTATAAATAGCAGAAATCAGTACATGATCATAGATGGAATGGTCGATGCAGTTGTCACGAAAAATGAAATCTTTTTTTTTATTCACCAGCAGCTCTGGAGAGGAGTACGGCAAATTCGAAAAAACAAATTTTCATTTTTATGGAGAGCGACGTTGACGATTCTATCTCGGACCATGTCCTAATTCGTGCTAGGTACGAATTTTTGAATAAAAATGGAAGCTAGGCAATAGTGCGCTTTTTTATGTTTATGCTGAAGAATTTTTTTCGAAAAAACCGTCCACATCTTCAAGATTTTCACTTTTGAGGTCATCATTTTTTTCCCAAATGATACTCTATGATTGCTTCCCACTTAACTACGTCGAAAAAAATATTTTTGAATGACCCGTACTGAAAATATTCGCGAAAAATTGTCATTCTACATACTTGTCTTGAAATTGTCATTCTACATTTCTCAGTATGATGTAAATCTCTCCGGAATAGAAGATGATTCGGGGCTGAAATTTTTATTACTGATAGACGTTGTTAGCTTATATCTTGAGTAAAAATTTAAGCCTAATCGCACTAATTATTGAGGAGTTATAAAGTATCCAATTTTCAAATTGTCATCCTACAAAGCGAGTATAATGACCTTTTTTCAGAAAGTCTTCTTATTTTTATCGATAAGAAAAGGTAACAACACAGAGTTTTTTCTTACCATTTTGTTACACAAAGAGTTGTCTTTCCTTTCATATAATCTCTGCGTCATCCGCTTTATCAGTAGTCGAACTATAATCACGTTTGTGTCATTCTACACAAAAAATACAAAGAATCTGTCAAATAATGTGAACGTTGGACTAACGAGAGGATGAAGTATAAAATTTAAATCCATAATATACTTCGATAGAGCATTGAACGCTGTACAAAATAGTCTATTTAAATAGTTTTTCTCTTGCTGTTCTATAGTCCAAAAATTCATTTTTCTTCTCGTGTCAGTAAAAACTAACATTTTGTTGCCACGTTTTCCTTATAACTCAGCGACTCTATGAGCTAGAGAGCTGAACTTTTTTGTGCCAGTGAGACATACTAGGATCAATAGCTGATGAGAACATTATCACAATCGGCTGAGAGAAAAACGTTATTAGACAAATACAGCTAAAACGTAAAACGTACCAAAAAGTCGTAATTCACTCATATTCATCCGATAAAGCTTTTACTTTTTTCTCAATTATTTTTAAACGAATTTCACCATTTTCGTTGCTATGAATTAATATTTCATAATAAGCTGGTGTAGCAAGATCCGATACTAAAGCTTCACCTAGTCCATATGTTGATTCAACAAGAACCGCAAGTTTCACAATTTTATGTCTATAGGATATTTCTCGAGCTATAATTAAGAATTTTTGTAACATGTAAATATGTATCTTGTTGCCCAGCAACATGAATATTCGTCGTAGCATTTTTCTCACAGAAATTATTATAATTGTTGATGATTAATTCAATAGCATGTTGTCCCTCCAGATTTACCACACACGGAATATTATCATCCGGTGACATTGATGAAGTCTAATTGTTACAGAAGAGTCACTAAAGTGCAAAAATAACAAAAAGAAAAGAAATGGAAAATAACAAGTATTTGTTATTAAACTGAAAATTCCAACATATCAGCAAAAGTGAGCACAGTCATTGCCAGCTAGCTCCTACTCTCTGCAAACATATTCAATTTTCTATGACGAACAAATCTCATGCAAAAATTTATTTAATTAAATGTTTATATACTCAAATGGATTTCGAATGTCTATTCATCAACAGAGATTCGAAGAAGACTATTGATTCTTTTTTAAACTGAATCCTGAAAACGAATATATTATGCTTTGTATGTATATATATATTAGTTTTCAGTCCAGAAGAAGGAAACATCCAACTAGCCATATAAAAAGAGAAAAAAAGACTCAAGCGCACTCACATAAAAACATTGAATATAAATTCAATTGACCACAGCGATATATAACTGAATAGAGAGAGAAGGAAAAAAATCGAATGCAATAAAGTGTTATATATGACTAGAACTACTCGCGCATGCATTTTTAAATAGTATAAATTCTCCGATCAGGATAATGACAAACGAACATGATATACAAAACCGGCATTGAAACATTGAAACATACAGTACAAACACCGAAAGAACAGAGAAACTGGTATTCCAGATCAAGAAGGCAACTCTTAGATGCAATGTTTATCGATAAAGTCTAGAAAACGTCGTGCATATATTTCTGGTCGAACAGTTGATATTCCATCAGCATCAGAACCGGATAATTTTGTTTTTGCTACATGTGCACTCTTCTTTTTCATTCCATAATTTGTTAAAATATCGATGATGCCAAGACTATATAGTTCTCGTCGTGTTGATGCTTTAAAAACAATAAAAATCTTTAATCGAATTTCGGAATGAAACGCAAAATAGAAATTTTTACATTCTGAACTTCGCATGCGAAATGGTTCGTCAAAAGAATTATCATCACACATTTGTGTTGGACTTTCTAAAAAATTAGTAAAAATTTTTTTGTTTCATTTCTATTAGACAACAAAATCATACCTGATCCATCGGATGAATCGTTACCAGATAAATCAGATGTATTCATATCAACGATTGATGCCCGTTTTTCTCGTTCTGAAGTAAATAAAATATATTTAAGAACTCATTCAAAAAATATATTCTTACCCATTCCGCCTTGATCAAGATCATGGATACCAATTAATAATGAATAATCCATTTTATGTTGATCTACAAGAAACTAATAAAAGAAAATTATTGTTTCTTCTACAACAAAGAACGTTTTTCTACCTGAACATCTCGTTCAAGTCTTTTCATAAAAGCCCTTTTTTGGTCAAGACCTAAATCGATGATACATTTGTTTTCAAGGAAATCATTATCTTTCAAAGTTGGACATGGATGTAATTTTTCTTTGTCCGATGCACTTCGATCAACAGTTGAACCCTAAAAATATTTATTGGATTAGAAAAAAATATAAAAACTTTTTTCTTTTTACTTTGACATCGTATTTAAAATGAATTTTTAATCTACTTGAAAATATGTTACGCATAACTAATATGTAGTTTTCTTTATCATCAACTGTCAATCTGTACATAGCATAATAATGAGGCAGTAATGTATCACCTTGACTTTCGACGATGTACTAAAAAATAATAAACAAAAACCTGTAAGTGACAATTAAAAAAATAAATATCTTTTTTTGCGCATGTAGGAAAAAAGCTCGAAGCCTTCATGATAAATTGATTGCAAAGATAGCTTAGAGAAATATCTTTTTTATTCGTGCTTTGCGCCTCTCCCTCTCGACTAACAAGAATTTTGTTTGAAGAGCTGGAAAAGAGAATGGATTATTTACTTTTAAAATATGCTACTTATGACTGCGAACTTCTTTTTTAAACTAAAATACCCTCAGTTAAAGTTGATGTTCTTTTTTTCTTGAATTACGTAGGCAAGTTCATCAAGATAAAATGCACTTATTTTTAGTTTCTTTTTGAAATAATGCCGGTAACTGTTAATTGGATTTAGTTCTTAGAGAATTCACTGATGTTTTGTGTGCGTGTATCACGCTATCATCGCAGTCGGTTACCCTTTAAAATTTAATCTCTATAATGGATTTTTCTAACTATAGATTGAACCTATATTTTTCAATACGAACCCTATGATATTCTGGTAGAATATTATGAATTTGTTCGACATCTTCTTTTGAAATTGATTTAAGAATAAAACGACGATCACATGATTGATAATAGTTAATATTTGATTTCGCTGATTCATTCAAAGGTATTGGTGGTTCTGTAAGTGAATCCTAAAAGATGAATCACTAGAATTTGTATTGCATCATAGAAAAATTTAATTTACTTACTCGAAAACTGCTGTCATGTACTTTCCAATACTCTCGAAAAGCTCGGAATACAAGTGGGCAATATTCTTTGACTTTAAAATGGCTTGGCATCACTTCTCTATTAACAAAAACAAAAAAGATCTGCATGAGTAATAAAAATAGGTAGTATTTCATTCATGGAAAAGAATGCCAGATTGACCTTAATCGTTCTTTAGAATTCAGAATGATTTGTTGCCATAGTTATTATTCTAACGGGCACATGTAATCTTAAATATTACATTTACACGTAAATCATCGAGACATTAAGACTATTGGATTTTGATCTTTTTTTTATTTTTCCTCGAGGTACATATCTACTTAATACGTTTCAAGGATATTTCCATTGTGTTTTAAGACATATTCGACAAAATAAACAAAAAAAAGATCGTTCCTCGTGAGACGAAATTATGTCAATTCTATTCATATAATCATGATTGTCAATAAAAATTGACGTTTGAAAATAGAGACGAATAAATAATTCTACTACTAAGTATATAGCTACACCTGAAAAGTAAATATGTGCGTATATTAGTGAGAGCTTTATATTTTACGAACTTGTTGAAGTTTTGATTGTCTATACGAATTTTAACATAGGCTTTAAAATGTTCTGGTAGTAACATAACTGGTATATTGACATTCTCTAATTCATGAATCTAAATCGATGAATTTTTCATTAGTTGCTATTTATCTACGAAGAAAGTATCACTTACTGTGAAATTCACACCCCACATAAGTACAGAAAGTAGTGGATCATTGGCACGAAATAATTTCTGTTTTTGACGGCGTACTTTGAATTTGGATTTCGTTTTAATTTTATGTCCGTCCATTAAATTAATTAAAATTTTTTTGTTTGTTAGTATCTCTCTAAAAATTAAATTTTAACAAAAATTTCCGTATGACAACTCATGTATTACAAAAGAAAAGAAGTTCAGTAAGAAAAGGCAAAGGCCTAACATGAGTTAGACCGTAACGACAATAACAATGAAACCTATTAAATAGTTTGTTGTTCTGCGTGTTGGTTTGCCTTGCGTATGTGTAGGCGTTAGCGTATGCCTCAAGAATCTTGAATGAATAATCTGTCAGAAACATTTCAATGACTTATCGGATGAAGCCAATCAATGGAATCAATGTTAATTAGCTACAGAACTCACCATTTATATGTCGAATAGAATTTTTACCTAATGATTAAAATAAATAAATAAATAAAATGATTCATAAACAACAGATTGAAAATGGCCTTTACGCTAGATGGCAGTAGATATCAGTAGATGTATCGATAGCAATATCCGGCGAGAAAAACGATGATGTCTACATATGATAGTATCCAAATCGCGTCACTATGTTTCGGAATTCATTGATTCTATCTAATGTTTTTCAAATAAATAAAAGCCACGTACAAGTATTGATATTTTTGTCTTTCAACCAAATACGGTCCTGCATGACGGATGTGGATTAGAAAATTTATCCACAATAATGATATTCACTCGAGATACTTCTAAAACGTGTTAGAGAAGTAAATATCAGTTTCAAAGTGTTTCTGAAATCATAGAAAGAACTCTTTACAAATCGAAACAGTAGAAAGTATTACAAGTTTTTCGTGTATAATAAAAATATTGAAACAAAACAGAATTCAAATGAATTTGTTAAAAGTTCCGAATGGAAAGAACGAACTTTTTTGATACCTTATAAAATTCCTACCTACCAGGTTATTTACATGTTTTCGATAGCGAATTGTTATCTTGAGTATTCTCCAAAAGATGTCTTAGCATTCATTTAAAAAGCCCGTAAATAAATATTAATCTTGACGACAAATGGTTCAATGTTTCATGTATTGATTATTTTAATTTTAATTGATCAAGTAAACAGATAGAATTTTCTAATAACACACTATACATTCAATAATTCACAGGAAACACGTAAGTAGTTTGTCAATAGTGAATACACAATTCAGAAAAGAAAGAAAACAACAACAACAATTTTTGTATACGAATAGCGTCATTGAATATGAATATCTTCATCGGATAGAACCGATCTATCTGATAGACTTTTATTTGAAAGTAAAGAATTTGAATCAAATTTAAATTGTCTCTTGTCATAGTATCGATGCAGAAGTGGTGAATATGGATGAAAACGTTTTATATGTTCATAATGTTTTGTTGGATCCGTTGATGTATGTCCGCAATCTTCACATACATATAATTTATTTCGACGAATTTTATATCCGTAGGGATGATTTAATCCATGAACTTTTCGTTGATGAGATTCCAGACTACAACGTTGTGTAAATGCTTTTTCGCATTTATCACATTTAAATGGACGAACACCTTAGAAAAAATTACAAAAATTAATTCGATAAAGATTAATAGCAATACGTAAACAAAATAACCTGTATGCGTTCGTGTATGCCGTTTAAGATCAAATGTATCATTAAAACCTTTGCCACAAAATGTGCATAAGTATCGTTTGAGTTGACTATGATTTTTTAAATGCCGATTAAGAAGACGCTGGAGTTTGAAAGTTTTCATGCATAGACCACATACGTATTGTTCGCCATGATTTGTTGAATTCGCTAAAATAAACTCTGAATAATTTCGAACTTATCTATTCTATTTAATTGGCTACTAGGGGCTCAATTAACATGTTGTTTTCTTTCTCTTGATAGTCTGTATCGATAAAATCAATAGCCATTAGAAATGATTTATCGATTAGCACATAACTCATCCCGTTAAAAATTCATGAGAAAAACGAAAAGTGAAACTAATTTAATATTATTCATACCATATTTAATTTGTAGTGCTTCTGTCGCACAATCGAATAATGGATTTTTAATCCCATGTCCACCATTCACTATTTCCAACGCACAATTTGTCTTAATAGATAAAAATCAAATTGTTCTTTCGTTTTACTAAGAACATTCAATGACTTACACTTGTTGATGGACTAGAAATACTCGGTACAACATGCTCATTTATTGATACATTCATAGAAAAATGTTGTTGCTGATTTTCCGATGAATGTAATGGTAATGGTTGATGATAATATATTGGTTTTTGCTTTGGATTATAAATATTTGATGTTAGATATTCGATTGTAAATGGAGTTTTTGTATTCATTATAGTTAAATCTAAAGGTTGTTCCATATTGTTGCTAAATGAACAAAATAAGTGTGAAAGAATAATGGGAAACTATTGAGAAACGATTAAACTAATCATCATTAAAAAACAAGCATATGTGCGAGAAAAAAAGGGAACAAACAGAAGTTTTGCAGCAGGATATCATCTATACAAACCTTTGATGCCTTTCATTGTTTTGTAATCGATGAAAATTTTCATCCATATTCAACATTTCAAGTGGCAGAAGTGATAATGATGCGACTTGATCATTAATCTTTTTCTCGTTTATTTTCCCAATTTTAACCAATCAGCTTTCGTTTCTCTTTTTTTTTTTCTCTCTCTCTCTCTCCCTCTTTTCGTCTCTCACGAAATAACTCGTATGTCTAAGAATAGGGAACACATAAAATAGATTTTTCGAAATAATAGATGTACTTTGAAGGTGTCCGAACATTTCGGAGATAACATTTGGCTTATCACAAAAGAAAGAAATTCTACTTTTAGTTTCTTTAGAATATAATTTATTTTAATTAGAGAAACACTTTCTTATTGGATTATTTTTTTTCTTCTCATCCCCGAAAAAAAAAATTGATATCCGGAAGTCCAGACAAGATGAAAATCGTCGACTTCAAAGGAATACTGAAAATACGATTGAATTCTATATCTAATTAGTCTACATTTAATCTTTGAAAACGAACGAAGGAGAGTTGATATCTTCAATAATACATATATACAATATTTTTGATTTGACTTGAAATACCCTTGAAAATGCAATTCAAGTTTTTAATCATAGATATTCATCGAAAAGTTTATCATCACATATAAATAGGTGCGATTAATTGAATATTGAAGATGAGTATTTGTCCAAAAAAGATGATACATTGAATGTGTCAAGAAATATCAACAAAGAAAGAGAATATCTCACATCATAACAACTGATAATAAACAAAATAAAGTTAAATGATGTCCACATTCTACGTCAATGTGACACTTCACTGATCTTCTTTTCAATAAATCACGAGAAGCTTTTTTTGTTTTGTTAGTGATTGGCATCGTTTATAACATTCGACTATCCGAAAATCGTATGAATGAGAAAATAAGCACGCACATATACAACAGAGATCAAATCACCGGAACGAAATGAGTTGACTACTAATCGACATTAACACATGCTGTTTGTTTGTATAGCAAGACGAAACAAAAAAAAAAGAAGAAGAGTTCATCTTCGTATAATCTACTTACTATGTATCTATCTTCAAATGCACACGGTTCAGTGCAAATGTCAAACGTGTCTAGTAGTTGTGTGTATATTATACTGCATATACGTATATATAGATGTATATTGTTAATGATTGAATACAAGGAGAAATAACTACTGCTCACTAACGGGGTGATATGTATATATATAAACGTGTGCTTCCTTCATAAAAAAAAATTATCTAATCTTTTAATCATGTTACCTTTGCGTAAAAATACCTGTGCTTGAGTGATTAATGTATACACAAAAATCTTTTTTTTTTTTGCTTATTCGCTGCTAATTAAAGCTATCTAAGACAATAACAACCTACATATCGATAACTAACGAACTGTAACCGTTTATTTCGTTTTCTTTTTTTGAATAATATCGATTGTGAAGACAACTACGCCTAGAGGGATTGCTCTATGCGTGGTGTATATAATATTATTTGACTTGACAATTTGATTGCGTCAACAACAAGAGAGAGAGAGAGAGAGAGACGGGAAAAGGAAATGATCGTCGTTGATACTTAGGATACCTGCTGTGTATTCGTCGTCTTTAAGATGACACTCGTGATGATAACGGATCACTATATACATTCCCAAATGACTCCTGTACACTTGTTGGAGATGAAGAACACACTTATGTATATTCAGATGATGTCGTTATTACTTGTTGTTTGACAGCAAAAAATGAAGAAAAAGAAATGAGCGATCATGGCATAAGACTGTGAATGGAAAATTAAGCAAGAAATAAGAGACCGACAAATTCTACAGTAATTATCTATGGCAAAGACAATTATAGTTTGTCTGATTGAATATCGAAATTTAAGCATTCAAGTAAACAGAATTGATCGGGTGAATTTTGATATTATCGAACTTTTCAATTATTTCCCTCTTCAGTGCAAACTGTTGACCAGTGCCAAATTCGGTTTAGTGTTTTTCACTAGAGATTCCTCTCTCTAATGTAAATATCAAGACGTTTTCTAGAGCTCGTGCTTTTCTTTTATAAACTACGAATGAGTGTCGACTACTGCACATATTAAGTAAATAATGATATTCAAACACAAGCACACTTTGCAAGGCAAAAGTGCAGTAAATTCATGACAGTAATAATGTTGCTACCCAAGCAGACAAACTTTTTCAAAAACGCGTTTAAACACTCAATCGGGAACCGTAATTGTGGGTCATTAACGCTCATTAATGAAACGCAAGAAACGCGTTTTTTACACAGAATTCTCACTTTCTGAACGCGCAAACGCATAGAAACTCCAATTTTGTGCGTTTAAACGAATTGATTTTGAATTCATCGAATAATTGTGCGTTTAAACGCTCAAAATTGGAGTTTCTATGCGTTTACGCGTTCAGAAAGTGAGAATTCTGTGTAAAAAACGCGTTTCTTGCGTTTCATTAATGAGCGTTAATGACCCACAATCACGGTTCCCGATTGAGTGTTTAAACGCGTTTTTGAAAACGTTTGTCTGCTTGGGTAGTTTATTACAGGGTAAATTGACTCAACATCCTAATATGCCACATAGTTCTTTATCAAGAATATTTAAATAAATTTGAAACTAACCAAAATCAAAATCACTTCTGTTAGATCGTGTTGTACATCAACTGTCTATATTGACGGAATTGATTCTGTGAGCTCGTAGTTACCCCATAGAAGTTTAATTTCTATGAAAAATGAAAAGCAAAGTATCTATCTTGAAGATGAATTTTATCTTCCATGCGACACCAGCGCAATCTCTCACAATTTGAACTAAAAAAAAACACATAGGCTACCGTACAGAAAAATCTTTTTATTTAAACAGCATTTCCAACATCAAAAGGGTATACAGTATTCATGTGTTCAGTTAACATCAACGGATTTGATAAATCTTTATTAATTTTTTTTGTATGATTATTTGTTGGCCCATGACGAGTTGAACCCGCTCGTAAATGAGTTATTGATGTTCGACTTGTTATGCTCGCGTTGTTAATGCCATTTCGTATTGTCGGTGGCTGTGGAGGTTGCTTTGAATTTAATGCCGCATCGATGCGCATCTCATTTAAACGCCATTGATCAAAACAATCACAACGCCAACGCATTTTTTCAATTAGTACCTTACGAAAACTTCGTCGCGATATAACATATAGAAAAAAATATAAACTATAATGAAGTAAATAAAAAACTTCGGCAATCATTTTCCCCGATTCAATATATGCCGATGGTGTGTTGCCACGTACACGTATTATACAAACAATTAACCATAGGATAAAATACGGAAAATTTAGTATACCGAATGTTATCGATATAACAACGAGCATCCAGGTTACTTTATCGTTCTCAAGTTGATTTTTAACGATCATATTAACATAGTCTTTATTTGCGCTGTCGACTCTTTTTGTTTGATTTAGTTCTTGCTGTTGCTTCCTTAAACGTCCGGCACGTAGCAATTGTCGAACCGTCAAAGTGTTAACAACGCACACAATGAGTATTGGAAATGTTAATGTTAAATTTCCGTAGATGATTGTTAAATAGAAATAAATTTTCTTGAATTTATTCATTATATCACATTCAGAAAGCTGATTTTTATCGTCAATACTAACATCAGACATAATAAATGAATAGAATGGCAATAGAAATGAAACTACTAAAATAAATAAACAAATTCGTCGAGCACTACGTGGATTACATAATACAGATGTTTGTAAAGGAAAATAGACGACAATGAGACGTTCTAATGTAAAAGCTACCACTATCCAATGAGCTGAAAAACGTAATGTATGACGAAAATATGTTGAACCTATATAGAACAAAAACATATTCATTAATATTCATAAGTACAATATTCAAAAAACAAAAATTATTGAATCTAATATGCACTTGAAAGACAATTTTTTTTAGTATATTTTTCATGTATTGACCTAGTAAGTCGAAGCCGAACGTAATACTTCAAGCATTCGACAAGTATCTAAAAGTACTCGAAACTACTTTAATAGAAATAAAAATAAACAAAGCATTTTGTTAACGGCCAGAGCCCCAATTGTTTCTTTCTTTTTTGAAGGATTGGGAGAATCGGTCGAGTTTCAATAGAAAAATGCGCAAAAGGCTTTATTAGAATCCATGAAAAAATATTGAAACTAGAAATATATGTCGCCGCCGGAAGGGATCAACATAAACAGAAACGCTCGACATCTACGTCGAAATCAAATGGTCGAGTTTTCAAGAGTTTTTATGTTTTTTATTAATCATAATAATCAAAATATAAAAATAGAACTTCTAAGCAGCTTTGCCAGTATATAAATCTAATAGTAAATATTATTCTAATGATGTTTCATGGACTTAATTGAAATTCATGCGTGACATATCCGGTCTTTCATCTCATCACTTCATATATAAAGCGAATAAGCTTAGGCTTTTGGTTATTTTTTTTCATAGAAAAACTTTTCTCATACTTTTCTTTTCTTCTTCTTCTTCTTCTTCTTTGGTTATTAACTTACATTTACAAAGCGGTCGGCTGAGATCGACGAGATTTAATGGTAAATCCACATGAAAGTCATGTACAATTGAACGAAGTACTTCATCGCAAAAAAAATTGAATAATAATAATGCCACAATAAAGCTCACTAAATAAAATTTAAAAACATTGAATAATAGAAAACTCAGAAGAAATTAATATCAATAGCATAACGGTCAAAATATTTCTATTCGATGTCAATTAAATGAGTTAATTATTATTTTTTTTAACTGTCAATTAATCTACATAGCGAAGTTAATGACATTAGTGTTAAATAACGTTTTGCTGCTAATTTTAGTAGCTACTGAAAACATCAAAAAGAATTTTCTTATTATTGATGAATAACAAATTTGTCGGTTCAACAGACATCGCATAAAGACATTTAATTATTTATCATATTACTACTTATGCTTTATCAAAAAGAAAAACATCTTTTACTTGTTATAAGATATTCATTAGATGAATTGCGACGAATTTTTGTTGAGGAAAACACTTTTATTGAAAGTAAAGAACCAATCATACCTGATTAAATAATTATCGATTTAGTACAATTGTAAAAATTAAATAGAATAATATCTTACCGACAATAACAAGAATAATACTTGAATAGAATCGAAATAATTGACAACCATGTTTGAATTGCACAGCAAAATTATCAGCCTCACCTGGTTTAATTAGTGCACTTGGTGTACTTATTGTTGTATTCATACTTCATATCATTAATTTTGCTTTACACTATTAAATAATTCTACTCAGTCTGAAGAAATGTATATATTTGGCAATTTCATGTTTTGTTTACTGTGTCTAATCTAATGGCACATGCATATTCTCTAAGTGTCTTTTCTAGAGACAACATGAAATTTGGCGAGCGCCAGATGTAGCCATTCTTGTTCTAGCTGTTTCTCAAAGTTATTTTAAAAAAAGAAAGACGAAACATTTGTATCATGATGATTGTTTCGTATCACAACTATGAGATTTTGTACGAACTCTTATTTTCAATTGTAACGATGAAATAATCAGATTGATAAGAGAAAGAAAGTGAGAAAAGAGCCGCTGTCTCAAGAATATGAAGAAACGTCGTTCATTCAATTAGTCTTTTTTATATAGAACATTGCCAGCAGACAAATTCATATTGAATGTTGTTTTTATTATAAATTACTTTGACACTTGAGCAAAACATTCTGATCATTGACTTATGAGATACAACATTCATCGATTATGGCAATCGACTTATTAAATTCGACGAAAATCCAATGGGATTCTTTATTTGATTTTATAAACTCTCTTTCTGTGTATTCGGCCTACATTTTTTTGCTTAACGAATTATCAGAAAATACGGACACAACTTTTTTTCTTCCACTATATTTTACAAGGATCGAAACTAGATTAAATTTCTTTTATCAAGGCATATAATATATTCCCGAACTTACGAGATTATTTTCGCTGCGACAAAAATTGAATCAAACGGATAGACAAGATTTTGTATTCACCTAGACAAATCTGTGAAACAAACAAATGTGTTTTATTTTGTCTACAGTATTTTCCTAATTATCTATTAATATATATTATTTCTGAAGTTGGGAGAACACCAATTGCAGACTTCCGTTTTGTAAATTATATAGATATTCTTATTGTTATCGAAAATTAGCCAATCAGTAACAAAAAAAAACAACAACTATTAGCAATATCATTATTATCTTACCTGCATGACTTCATTTTGAATATGTTAAATAATAGCGTGAAAAATACCAGGAATCAATTACGATAATAAAATACGGAATTATCTAAAATTAAAATTCTTAGATAAAATTTTTGTTGCTAAGAAAAACTTTTTATTTTAATATCTCTGAATGCACTGCTGCTCCTTTTTTATTTTTTGTATAATACGCTTGAATAAACCATCGATGTCTTATTTAAAACAACGGCAAAATTAAATCTTATTATGAATATCCGCCGATTCTCAAATAGCAGTAACTTGAATAATTATGTGAACAAAAATGAATGTTCGGTTGTAGATCCTTGAACCAACAACTTCAAAGTGTCAAGTTGTAGGAGATACGGCGAGTATCTAATCAAACAGCATATTATTAGTGAGAGAGAAGAGGAAAAAACCGAAGAAAAAGAAAAGAAATATGCCATGCAACATTATCTGAGTCGGGAAAGAAAAAAGAAATTCATTTTAAATATAAGACAAGAGTTTTTTTAGATGATGATGATGATGACACTAAAGCTAATAAGTTTTCCGTGGTTTAAGTCTATTTTCAAATTAACTGTATGTTACTTAAACAAAAAAAAAACGAAGGAAGCTACCAATACAATAAGACGCGCAGTAAAATAATTATAATCGTAGAAACAAGTACGTCATTCTACGTTTTTTTAGCTTATTCTGTCAAATTAAAGAATTCACCTTCTTGCATGCATTGTATTAAACTTGAATGTACTTGAATGCCTGAACAAAAGAAAGTACTATTAGCACTGTGGTCCTAGCCAACTATTTATATATAATAATGACTAATAGTGTATTCATTATAATACCTTTTTTTTTATAAACAAAATGGTTAGATAAAGCGTGACTGGCGAGAAAAATTCGAGCTTACCGTAACAAATTTAATGAGAAAGTGCGTAGAAACTCGTTATTAGCGAGAGAAAATTTCAAACCACATCGAAAAAGGAAAACATGAACTACTCTAATTGTCAGTTAAAGTAATTGATATACAATTAATAAAAATGCTATTTCCGCAAAAGGTTTTTTTTGCGGCGGGGTAGGGGGGATTTCAATTCATTTAATAGCCTAAACACATTTTCCCAATTACTCCTGAATATTCTACGTCAATGCAAAGTACATTTCTAAATGCGAAACTAGACGGTAAAAGGTTTGCTGTATCTAAAATCCACTTCTAGTTCACTAAAGTTGCTTTCTTAGTGAAGCGAAAATTTTTAATGCCATAATAAATATTTATTAGTATAGTGCTCCTATCCATGCAATAAGATCACCAAGGATCTTACCTCCTGGATGCACATTTCTCACTCTCTCTATATAGTATATCTACATGTATACTAGCTTCTCATNGCCAAAGAAAGTCCAAATCGGCTGAAATTTTCAGGATATGTTGGGACTATAGCGGGTAGTCTACGATAAAAATTTCAGCCAGAAATATGCAAATTTAAGGGAGTTATAAAGTGAACACTGGTTAAAAATGACCCATTTTCCATCCAATTTCTCATGGCTTCAACTATGTTTTTTCAAAATTTTTTTTACCATTCGATAGAGCATGCAAAGATGCATGGCATGACGTGCTCGAATTTTTAAAAAGTCCTTTCTGTATGCCGAAAAAGTTTCCAGAATTCAAATTCCTTGAAAAACGCCTAAAAAACTGCAAGTAAATTTTGTAGGCGATCTTTTTTGGGCATAAAAAAAAACTTTCTCAAAAATCAGAGCACGTCACGCCCTGTGTTTGCATACTTAATCAAGTGGTAAAAAGAAAAATTCGAAAAAACATAGTTGAAAGCATGAGAAATTGGATGGAAAATGGAAAAACATGATTTTGAGAAAAGCATGATTTTGAGAAAAACATAAAAACATTTTTTCGAAGTTTTTGCTGCTTTTTTAAATTTTCTGCAATTTTCACGCGTTTTTTGAGGAAACTGACCTAACTTTTAATTCTGCACACGCTGAGCGCTTAATTAATTAATTAAGCAGTCATTAGAGATCAAAGACCTAATTATACTGCCGTTTTTGACATAGAGGACCTCTCAAAGATCACTAAAAATTTCGGTCAAAAAATGTTCTTTGGAAAAAAAAACTATAGTGATTCTGAAAGAGCAGAACATGGACTATCACCCCATGGTGTTATCTCAATTTTCTATTTTTTGACAAAAAGCGACTTTTTTGAGGGGGGGGGGCGGGCCGTAATAACATAAAAATAAAAAAGTTACAATGTGTAGTGCATTATGTAATAAACTAAATGATTTATTTAAGAAAAAAAACAAGAAAATAAATACTTAGAAATGTATCTGTTTTGCCGTCGAACCGATAGGAACAATACTACTCATCGTTTCTAAGAAGAAGAAAAAGAAAGAGAAAAAAGAAAAAAGAAGTCTAATAGACCTAATGTTATCTTTCGATGATAATTAATATAATGAAGAATTGGGTCACAAAATGTTTTATTGATGCAAAGGAAAATGATGGTTTCGATAAGATTAAACAATCGGAAGCATTATTTTACTCTTACAATATATCGACATGATGAGCGTACTCGTGTTCAGTGAACTTTAATTAAGGATTTTAATCTATTTGCATTTGCATGGAACTCCGGGCAATATGAGTGCTAGAGATAAAATGAGAGATGAATAGTAATGCGAGGCTTTTGATGCCAAAGAAACATGAATCGATTCTTTTGTATGTAATAGAGAGAGAGAGAGAGAGAGAGAGAGAAAATTTACGTGAATCAACCTGATATTTATCATTTAAATTTATGATTTCAGACACATGTTAATGTTAGACCAGGAGAGAGAAAAAAAAGAAAAGGTAGGATTAATAGTAGAACACCGTATTGACTAAAATTGAATGCTTACTATTATTCAATGTTCTCTTTTTACCGGTGCACACATTCATAAGACCAACTTAGGCTTTTCCCTCCTTCTTCTTCTTCTTCTTCTTCTTGTTTTAAGTGTATTCATTGGTAATGACGAATAGTTTATATGTTGAAATCGTCTAAAGAAGTCGACGAACGAACCAGAAAATACTTGTCAATTTTTATTCTCATATTTCTTCAATCAACATTTCTCTTGCCTGTCTAATTTTCTTTTGATAGATCTAGTAGTCATTTAGCATCACTTGCGCAGTTTCTTCGTCGCTTTTTTCCTTTTTTTTCTTGTCTTCGTCATTTCCTTTTACTCTATGTGCTTGAGTACCACTATGACTACATATATGCTCGAAATAGAGCGGCTGCTGTTGCATTAAGGACGAAAAGAACTTTAGTTAAATTACATTGGCTATTTTTTATCTTGAAACAGTCGACAGATCGAATAGTCATAGTGAAAGCGTTCATCTTTTTTTACTAATTCTCTAGTCATGCAACAATCAATAGGATATATAGAAAAATCAGTGAACTCTAAGGCAGATATTATTATTTGTCGAAAATTCTTCACTGGTTAATCTCTATCTGTATCGTATTACTACAAAGACTACATGCATCAATAATTTAAAGACAAGACGACATTTTTCAGATCTAACAAAGAAAAAATAATATTCTCTCTCACTCTATTCTTTGTATTATTTTTCTTAATATTTCTTCTTTCTAATATAATAGTTCTATCTCACATCTTCAATGATATTATAATAATCAGGATAATGGAAAACGATGGCGAAGAAACACTCGACCGCTTTTTTTCTCTTCAAACAAAAGGCACAAGAAAGCGCGACCACCGCAAAACAAGCACACTTATAAAAAACACACACACACGCACATATATAGATATATATATTAGTTTGTTTCAAGCATAAACAGTTGCCGTTGGTGGTCGTTTTGATAATGACATTCTATTTACATTAAGATTTTCTGAAATCAAATTTGGATTAATAAAGCAACGATGCGCCTGTTTCGATGATGGATTATGAGGTAAGTCTGTTGCAGGCTGTGGAATTTGAAATTTATCCATGGGAATCGCTTGATAGTGTTTAATATGCGACGATGAACTAAGCGAAAGAAAAATCTAGTATGGAACGAACAGAACCCTCGATGACTTACGCTAAAGTTTGATTATATTTTTCTAGTTTGGCTGAATCGATGTTATCTAGAACATTATAGCGTTGATCTTTAATTAAATATAATCGTCCATCAATAAAATATTTGCTAAGATTGGCCGATTTATCTTCAAGATTTAATTTAGGATCATATTTTAAGATCACACCATCGATTTCTAGAGATAATTTTGGTTTTTGTGGTGTTGATGTTACCGCAATTAACGGTCCATTTGGTCTTCCATGGCTATGATGATATCGTCGATGACAATGATGATGTTTAGGTGGTTTTATTAATGCTGAATTTGCTCGTACAACAGGTTTTTTTTCAACATTTTTAACGGCAATTAAAGCCGGACGATGAACATGATGTGGATTGAGTAGAACAGCATTGACATCAAGAGATTTACGAGCTGAAGTTACTGAAGCTTCATCACCACCGCCACACCAACTTGCAGATTTTTGATAGACATAAACTGGTGAAGTCGAAGCAGATGAAGGTTTAGCTTGTGTATAGACAATTTGTATTGGTTGTTCTTGTTGTACGGATGTTTGCTCAGTTTGGTCACCATAAACTCGCTTTAAAATCTGATGAAGTTCTTCATCCGATAAGTTCGCATTAACTTTTGAACGTGACGCATGAGCTGATTTAATTTCTCGACGCTGTTGTTTATTGTCGCTTGGCATACTTGTATTAAGACGCGCTTTGGCAGATGAAGCAGGATTTTTGCTTGATGAAGATGGGGATGATGGCAGAATTTCATTAGTTGCTGCAACTGGAATAACAACATTGATAAAACGCGGCTCTGGAATAGTAAGAACAGGAGCAGTAGGAAGTGAACGACTGACTGGAGCACTCTTCAATCGGCGAGATGTTTCTTGGTGTATTGACACTGAAGAGAAAATAGCAACTTGTTTTAGGGTATATAATTTTGATCACGCATCAAAGCGGAAACGGATACAAACATGAAAGACTATTCTATGATAATTCTGCAAGTACATTTTAAAATTTCTAACTTTTGTTTTTGTAAACTATTTATAAAGCATTATGTCTCTCTCTCTCTCTTCTAGAGTAGCTAGCAACACCTTGTTGAAATATGTCTTTTCATTCACGCGAAACAAATAACTAGTGGCATTTCTTTTGAAATCATCGTCTAAATATATTTTTGTTTTTCTATGATTTATTACACAACTGCCCGCGACATCTTTGTCTTGTTCCTTTTTGTTGAGATATGTTACACGATAATGTTATACTAATAAATTTTCATATTCATATTATGCACATCTATTTGACAAAAATTATAATAATTTTTTTTGTCTATTTGAAGTAAAAATGACAATACTATAAATTCATCATTAGTTTTTCATCGGAATCAACTGAATTCCCTAATGATATGTGTTGCAAATGGAATAAATTAGTTTAGTGATAATCTAGACTATTTTACGTACTTCCACTTGAATTGGATGAGAAATTTGATGTAGCCGGTCGATGTTTTGTTTCGTAATGTAAAGCCCACGGTGGACTTAGTGCTTCATTGATTGTTTCTATTGAATGATAGGGCCGATTGCTTGACGCTACACTTTGCGATCGTCGAACAAACTCAACACCCGTTTTGTTGTTGTCGTCACAAGTATTTGTTACTATAACAATAAGATGAATAAAATGAAAAATAAAACAAAATCGACTTTTTTCTTTTATTCCACTTTTTTTTGTTTATTTTTGTCTGTCTATGGTCTAATGCTGCTATTATTTTTCAACATCTTTATTTTTCTTACATGCGTGTTTCGATGATTTTTGTTGTAGTAGATTTGTATCGATGCCATTATGTATATAAATATCGCGTGGTTCTAATGATACTACGCTTTCTATGTCAGTTGATACTTCCGGATACCAAGCGTAAAGACATTCACGACTTGGTTGATTTCGTGACTTCGATACGAGCATTGCTGATCGTATAATCATTTTAATCTGCTATGATGAAATAGAAACTGTCTAGAAATGCCTGAAGGTCACATTACGTTAAAAATTTTTTCTCTCTCCTTCTTTCATTTGTTGTTGGCAACAAAAAAATTTGAAATAGACAAACAAGTTTACACATGTGACCAGCGCTGTTATAAAGGTAGCTGTTCATTTCTCGCTGTCGTCGACAACCTTTTTCTCGCTTGACGACAATGAAATTAATGGAGAAAATATTTTAGAAAAAAAAAAGAATTTTTCTTTCATTCTTAACCGCACCATAAAGAAAAATAGTATAATGTCATTATGAATAATGAAATAAAAAGGATGAATTTTAATTTAGATACAAACAGCGAAAGAATCGAATTTTATACGTTGTGAAAGATACATGATTCATATTTATGAGAGCAAATATTTGAATAAACTTGGGTTTTTGATTCAATCCATTCAATTTATTAAGATAAATAGGAAGAATATTTGAAGTTCGTTCTTTGCGTATCACTGATTCTCATCGGTAAGATGATATAACATCTTTATATTGAAATGTATGTAAGTTTTACAGTAGAACAAAAAAAAACCAAATATCTAATTACATGAAATCTACAGAAGAACTGAAGTTCAATTGTTGATACCAAAAATAGTTGACGGTGTCAATTATACGCAGTCACGCTGTCTGGTCATGGGTAATGTAAATGGAAGTTACAACAAGTTTGTCACGTTATGATGATGGCACCTGCCGTTGACAAGATTATTGCTTGACTTTACGGTTTATTAAAAACAACATCAGAGAAAATAATGAATAGTTTCTGTTTGTTTTCATCTAAAAAAGGAAAAAATCTAAACACAAACGACTAAATCACAATCATCAATGTTTTTTTTTATTGATCGAAGTCGTATATTAGAGTAAAGGAAGCCTATCGAATTCTTTTCAATACAAAGAAGAAAACCTTTATTCATTTATCAACTGCGGCAGATCTAAATAAAAGTAACCGAGAAATTCTCAGGCATAAGTGTGTTGACTCTTTGAAAATGAGAAGTAAGTTATCGAATAACTTCCCATTATCGAGAAAAAGAGCTGATCATTATGAGACTGAGTAGGACTTTTTTTTTATATAGGGAACTTTTTTTGTATTAAATTGAAGAAGGCCATTTTCTTATTCATTGAGTTCTTTAGATTTATTATGAAAAGATTTTGTTACTGTTGGGGTTTTTCTTTTGCCATAGAAAGCAAAATAACTCATTATTCAACAGTAAAAATAGAGCGACATGACTTAATCGGAATGGCATATTTGGATCTTTCACGAATCTTAATTATAATTATTTTAAACTATTTCCTTGAAAGCACTAGACTATTTTATTTTCACGTACTATCAGTTCTTTTTCTTAATCACTCTTACTAGCCAAGTACATAATTCCCTGTTCTTGCATATTTCTTTAATCAATTCAACTTCCATTGTATGATGATTAATATGCATGGTAGCATAAAATAACAAGTGAATGACGAGCTTCATTCTTTGTATGTTATACAAATAACAAAATACATTAGTTTAAAACCCATTTTCTCCTGCACGTCGCCTGCTAGCTCAAGTACTGTGTTACGAATCGGTTGTGCGTGCTCGTTATTAATAGCTCACGGGAGGTCTACACCAAACCTAGAAAATAAAGCAAACTCAAAACGCCCACATCTGTCGATAGCAGAGTAAAATCGTTTTAACTAATTTATTTCCTCGTGTCTCTAGTGACATACTGCTTCTGTAGATATATAATTTTCCAACATGTATGCAAAATCTAATTTGTAGAATTAAGAATGCTAGACAGCAATGCTTAATTAAGCAAGCTTGGGCGAAAGATAAATATGTCTTTGGGGTGTTCGCTTTTATTCTAATGTAATTCTTAATGAAGTTGCCACAAAAATAATTTCGAATATATTTTCTTGTTTTCTGATAGTTGCTTAATGTTATACTGGAAATAATTCGCTAATCTGAATAGTGGATTCTTTCATTTATAAAACACATGCGTTCGTCTGCCTGTGCTTATTATTAGATTTTGCATCGAATAATATGTTCCTTAGAACAGCATAGAGGTTTAATTACATCGTTCGGTGGTCTTTAAAGTAAACTCTCAGCAGCTCATAAAAAAAGAATATAGTCTGAAACTATTTAATTATTGAAATAGATTCTTTCGTTTGAGTCCTGAAAATAACTTGAAACAGCTTACAAGAATTTCATCAATTTATATTTAAAGTTTTACCGTAAAGGCTTTGTGCTATGAACAGCAAGATCTTGTTTATGATTTATTAAAATTACTGTTTATATACTGTTCTACGTTGAAAATATTCAAAATATTCAAGAAGATTCAATGGCAATTCTACGTCAAAAGTTTTTCGAGAATAAAAATTGAGATAAAATTAGTGTTCGTTCATTTATTTATAGTGTGAATTTTCTGATTTTAGACTACGGATGTACAGCTCACGTTCGTGAGCGAGAGCGTTTGTATGCCATCAAATACATAATCGATTCTGATCATTTTTATTTAGTCTATTCCTCGAAGAGCTGCATTCACACTATTCGTGCCTGTGGTACCTCTCAAGTATCATGAATAGAACTTTTTTTTGTTGACGAGCCAAAATCGTAAGAGTTTCAAGATTTAGGAGCGTTGATGACAAATATTATCGTGAGAACTCTCATAAAGCTTTTCTTCGTGAAATAGCTCTAATCACTATTTGCACCGCATTCCTGATTATTTGACCGTCCTAGCATAATTATTCACTCGAACTCAGTGAAAAACACCATTTCTAACTCAGAATTTTGTGTTCTATGCAAATATAAACCTTTTACAATCACAAACTGTAACATTTGCAAAGGACCTAGCGATCCAACAGCAGATATTATCATTTTCTCTAACGTATCGAATTGTGTACCAATGAACGTTTCAGAAGTCGGTCCTATTGCAACGTAAGACTCGAATCATCAGTGCAATTTGTCAAGGTCTTTCAATTGGTCGTCGCAAGAAGGTAGAAGAACAGATGTAACACGGTGAGAAGTAAAAAATATAGAAAGCATTTGTCATCAGCAAAAACATTTTGGTCGAAAAAAGATCACCTAAAATAAATATTACTGAATTAGAGAGCATCAATATAAACATTCGGATCTCTTGTAAATTAGCTGTTTGATGGATTTTGGCTAGAAGATCATCATCTAAATGATGTGAATATCGTGGAAGAGCACGTTCAACGAAATACATTTAACTCAGACGTATCTCTGTTGAGTTTGGCTATATTGGTATAGTTTTCTGCGTCAAACTAGTGTTTTGAAAACACAATACGCGGACGGAATGCTCTATTTTCTATCTTCTCTTGATTGAAAACTTGAGAGACAAAGAAAACAGGTACCGCTACGTCAAACGTTGAAACCTGTGATATTATTTTCAGTTTGTACTATATTTATCTAGGTTTTTGTGAGTTTGAAGGTGAGGAGGAACATGCCAGCGTTTCGAATTGGCAAAGTAATGATTTCTTTGTAATATTCTGTCATTAGGAAGCCTTATTCACGCAGAAAGAACGTAGGAGAACATGAATCATATTAGGAGATGACATCATATGATTATATACGTGATAGAAACTAAGGTAATTTCTTGGTTCACGCCAATTGGTTAGCACTGCAAACTATGATCCTATGTGATAGTCATCATTATTGTTATTTTTTGTTGTCTTTCTGGTGTCTCATATGAGCCATGACTTCGGAATTCACTAGCAGTAAACTGATCGCTGAAATATCGCTAGCACTTTACACAGCGTACGGAAATTTTTATCGGAAGCTGGAACTAAACTTGTTCTCCATCTACCATACATTGAAAATTATTAGGATCGTTACCCTTAAGAGAAGAGAATAACGAGGAAAAGCAATGAGCATAATGATATATTTTATCTATGCGATTTGAAGTAGCTTTGAAATATTGCATCAAAATGAGACATTTACTATTCATATCAATATACAACATTCATGCCCAGATATTTTTAATTTTGGTGGAAATATTATGTATTTCTTTTAATTTAAACGATCTTTTTAATGGTTGGGGAAAGAGACACAACCCATTGTCGAATGTGATTTGATGAAATTGAACGGGGCCTCTTATGATATCTCCATGCTTTTCTTCATCATGTAGAATCTCACATTTTCTTCACCTTTTGCTCGCAATCAGACAACAGTTACAGATGAATTCTTGCAATTCTCAAATTTATTCCGTTGGTAATATGATCTTTTCTTGTCCAAATCTATTATGCAAGAGTTCAAATAATATATTTTTGCACTTGCTTGTTCTCTAAGAGCAATTCACCACTAACTCACTGTACAGCTTATATCAGACGGGATAACAGTTGAGGATCTCACCCACTTCCTTCCATATTCGCTCTGATTTATGTAAAACTAGCATCATCAACTAATAGAGACATAACAAGGTCGCTCAGAATCTAAGGCTTTCTTTCTATAAAAGCCCATCATCATTGAATCAATTATAGAAATACTCACAGAATGATTTAAATAAACCTGAATATTCCAGTATTTTAGATTTTTCCCTCTGTTATACCTGATTTTATCTTTTCGCGACTGTCAATCAATAGCGCTTGATGAGCGAAATATACACCCCGAGTTTCACATCGCATAAGGACTAATTTCACGCTAAAAATCAAACATATAGAGATAAATCTAGTAGGAAAAGGGCTTCTTTCACTAGAAGTTGGAGTCCTCGACCTTCTCTACATCATTTTAATTATTTGTAAAGCTACCAATCGATAGACCTTGAAAAATTACACGTATGGTCCGAATTCTACGCTTCAATAACAGTGACTTCATAAACCATCATAGGGACTAAATTCTATTTCTTAAAGAAAAGATGAATTTTTGCTTGGAGATCACTAATTTTGTTTCCAAACACTACAGTGTAGGGTTATAAAAAGTTTAGATTCGTATAGGGCGCAAAATTATGAATTAGAAAATGTGTTTTCCATTGAATTTGATCGAATTAGAATGTTTGGAGAGCCAAAATAATGAGGAATGAGTTCAAAAAGTCATTAGAGATATTTCAAGAATGAATGTTTTTTAGAGGTCTGATGATAATATTCGTCATCCGCACCACTAAATATTCAAACTTATATAATTCTGGCTGATTAATAAAATAACATTGCATTCACGATACCTGGCGGGTGGCACCACAGGCACGAAAAGTGTGAATGCAGCTTTTCGAGGAATAGACCAAATAAAAATGATCAGAATCGATTATGTATTCGATGGCATACAAACGCTCTCGCTCATAAGCATGAGCAGTACACCCCTATTGTAGACTACTTAATTAAATCATTCAATTCACAATATTGACTATAGTCGGGTTAACATTATAATCTAGTCATTAAATCGACGAGCTTGAAATATAGGTTGCCTTTAATATGAGCGTTTTCTAATAATTTCCTTTAGATCAATTGAATATGAAAGTTCTAATAACAAGACACCTTATCTCTTCCTGGCAACGAATAATCGACATCACTTGAAAATACTCTTCTCACACAGTTATGCAATCCAGTTCTCCTTGAGTAATCCAATCGATAAATATGAATAAAAAGCAACCTTGTAATGCAAACCATTGGCTTATTTAAAGCTCAGATATTCGTTACAAAATAGATATAAAGACTGACAGGAACATTTAACAATAGCCGAGACAAAATAACTCCAAGGTCTTGATATTTGAGCCACACAATTGAAACGTTTTCTTCACCGTGAGATCATATTTCACTTTTCGAGACAATAAATTGAAGTCGAAAGTGAAGTAAACGAATAGATGATCATTCTTCAATATTCAGAATACTTTCGATAAGTTAACTTTACAAAAAAAGCAAACTATTCCACATTGAATTTCAACACCGGACCGAACACTTGCGTTTATCATGTTTCAACACAACCAGATTGAACTTTTGATATTGATCGTTTGTGGATATACTATTTCGCCAATGTGGACTTGTTCGATTACGACAAAAACGAAAACTACTGAATTGATTTCTAACGCTCATACAATCGTTCGCGCAAGAGTAATCGGCTATGAAAATCCTCCAGCTGAACCAAATCATCGATACATGGGTATCCCAGAATCAGTTATCAAATTCGAAATCGAAGAACAGATCAAAGGGGCTGAAATCCTCCCAAATATACTTTGGGTCAATGGATATTTGAGCAACAACGACGATTATAATGATCATCCTCCACCATACCGTCGTGTTCGACCCAATGGACGCACTGGAAGTTGTATTGCAAATACCTATAAACAGGGAGCTGAATATTTACTATTTTTAAACGATAGATACTCGCCTTATTGGGATGCCTTGACGCCAGTGAATGAACAACTTCATTCGCCATCGTCTGAAGACCGATGGTTACGATGGGTAAAGAAGCAAGTCGTTTCTAGCAGTTCGAACAGAGTTCATCCTTCATTGTTTTGAGTGAAGTATTGCATTACTTAAAATCAATTTTGTCTTGTTATAGACGAACATGAAACGAATTTTCAAAACCTTTTTTAATTTGATTTTAATGATCGATGTTTTTTCATATTTTTCAAAATAAAGTACAATTTAGAGCTTTGGGTTTTCAACTTTTAATTCCTTGAAAATTCATTCATTCATTCATATCAAGCGATATTGAATCGCATCTAGAATTACTATAGTCTCATTTTCATCGATGCAAATATATGATATTTGTTCAGGAATTAAAAAGTTTACATGAGATATAGACTTTAGCTTCATTACTAAATATAATATTTTCAGATTTGTTAGTACCAATAAAACATGAGACTATTCATAATGATAATATATTCATTCAGCGTCTCAAAAAACATTAACTTGTAATAAGTACGTGTGAACTCAATATTTACAATCGAACTTTTGATCGTGACTGGATGTTTGCCAGTCTAACATGTTCGCGCTTCTATTTCGAAATCATTAAAATCGTGGAAGTCGATCCATTTGAGTAAACTACACTAATTTCAATGCCGTAAATATCAGTAGAAATAAACATAGCGCGCCCTTGAAAATATTTTGGTACGCGACTTTATATGTGATTATGAGAAATTTTCTCTTACCTTCTGTCAGACCCTAGATAATATATACAAGCTTTTCGGGCATAGAATAACACAAAAGTACGTAGTTGAAGTAGTTTTGGCATACGCAATCTTCCTCGAACAGATCCCGATAAATTGTGCTGACGTCTGCTATTGTAAAGATACTATATCATGAAAACTTGGCAGGCGAAAATCAGCATGATGATGTTCTATTCACCAATGACACTGCATTCTTATCCTCCTCTTGCTCTCTTTGATATAAATATAGATGTGCAATAGTCTCATCATATTTCAATAGCAAACTGCATTATCAATATGCATATGATTTACTTTCTCATCGCTATTTTCGGTGTATCTGAACCTGTCGGTATTTATCGAATTGCTGATGCTTGAATTTCGTTCAAGAGCGCCTACAACAAACGATACGATAATGTCACAGAGATGCCAAATGAAAACACAACGGATAGAAAACTCGTTCGAACCAATCAAATTGCGGCTTATTTGAATAAAGCAGAAGCAATCGAAATATTACCAGCGATCGATTAGCTTGCACATAGATGAACATGCCCAATATATAGTTTTATTTATAAGAATATTTATTTACTACTAGAAATGAATTATTTTGAAAATTTCATTTATCTTTGTTTATTCAAAGAGGTATTTGATGCTCTAACAAACAGGATCTGGCAATTATAAAGTTCATTTGCCAGAACATCAGATCATTGATCAGTACGATACATGTAGATCTTCGTATAATTGACATTAACCCATTAGAAGTGTTACGATGGCATTGTTCGTGTTATTAACTAATAGGACTCGAACTATTTCGATCAAATAGAGCGGCTACCATGAAAATAGTACATCGAAAATGTTAGCTGCTCTATCTGGAGCAAGTTACTCGAAAGTCAACCTGTTGACCAGATATATGATGCACTCACCAATCGAAGTAATAAAGATTTTTTTCATCGTAGTTTAATGGCGCTCGTGGAGGTTCATTCGAAAACGTATGCTGCTCGTGACATAGTTTGTTTTAAGTCAACACATATGTTTTTTTATGCAAGATGCCGAGCTCTTTAAAGCAGCGTTTCTCATAGAAATCTGAAATAAAATGTTTTTGTACACGTTGTTTATGTGAAAAACGTGTATCTTCACCCTTTGATTCTTTAAACAGAGTGCATCAAAATGTAAATAAACGAAAAGAGCTCATATAATCTAGAAAGATAATAAGAAAAATTCTTTTTTTATCTGTTTCATAGAGAAAGAAAGTCACATAGATTATAAACAACCAAACAAGAACATTACTAGGCGTTGCTATTTTTTTTATCCAATATTATCACATTTAGTTGAATACTTTTCATTCATAGCATGTACTGTTTTTGATGAATTAATAAATACATTTTTAGGTAGAATTTCGATCTCACAATGTGAATCTGTTGATACAGCAAGTGATGATGACGATGGCAGTAATTGAATTCCGTCCAAGCAAACAAAGATTTGGCGAAATGCGTTTTCGTGACCTAAAATCAAAGTGTTATTTTCTTTTTCAAAGTGTCAGCCTTACATTTTTGTTTTCTGAGCAACGTGTAAATCAGAGTGTATTTCGGAAACAGCAGGTGTTCCGGGCATTTTGCTCTTGCTGTGTACACTTGCTGTTAGAAACACTGCTTTAAAGCTACGATGAGAAATTTACACATAATTCTTTTATGATTTTGATTGGTGAATAACTCATATAGAGGTTCAATATATTAAAGTCCGAATATTTTGGTACAAACACAGCAATAACAGCTAATATTTAAGATATGTTACTGTAGCAAGGAGAGCTGTGTCTTTAACTAATAATGCGAATACATTATGCTTCATATTTTGAATAAGGCATGGATTATATTCATAGCGTTTCATTCTTTTTCTAAAGAGAAACACTATCGGAACGTTTGACAATGAATCAATATCATTCTGGTCCAGGTCATTTCATTCTATGCGGAACTCCTACATTTTGATGATAATCAATACTATTGAGCATGAAAATTTTCCGTTGCACAAAACCTAATTTTAAACGATATACTTTCCCATTCGGTCTTACGTTTAGTTGGTCATTTCAGCTATGACAATATTTTTTTGTGATTTCTATTCACACAAGAAGATGAAAAAATATGTTTCTTTATTTGAAAGTTTCATTTATTTATATTTCTCAATAGAAGCACATGGCCGCAGCAACTGCTGAGAGAACTGTCTGTGGCAAGTGCAGCAAAGCAAAATGAATATCAAAATGTGAAGGTTGCTCTCAAATCTTTTGCTATAATGATTTCATTGAGCATCGCCACGATTTGAATAGACAGTTAGATGAAATTGTAATTAATCATGATATTTTCCAGCAAGATCTAACTGAACACAAAGTAGAACCAAAAAATAAGGCTTTACACCAACAAATTAATGATTGGGAATGTGATGCAATTGAAAAAATTCGACAAACGGCAGAGGAAGCAAGACAAATTTTAGTGAAACGCAGCAATGACAATACAATTTGTATTGAAACTAAGTTTAGTAAATTAACTGGTCAATTGAGACGTGGTCGTCAAGAAAATGATTTTGAAGAAACAGATTTATCTCAATGGAAAAGACAACTCATTCAGTTAACTGAGGAAATTAACAATGCATCAAATATTGCTATTCGACAAGCTTCAACAACGCTTGTGAATAAAATTTCTGTTGAAATATTAACTTGTAAGTATATTGATAGAATCGGATATTTTTCTCAAAAATGTTATTCACGAAATAAGTTCTTTCTTGAAACAAATTCAACTGTATAGATCTGCATAAACCATTACTTATGAAAAAGTAAACCCATGGCCAACAGTGTAATCGTTAAATCTCGTATAGCATGAATCTTACGAAAACATCCTCATTGGATGAGTTTTTTCAGCCATAATATTATGTCTACTTCATTCAAAGTGACTGTTTGTAATGAAGCATATTGACCTAGAAAATTAATTTAATGTATGTTGAATTTTAACCAGTCAAATGATGATTTTTGATGTTTACTAAGTGTCGTTTTTTTTGATGAAATAATGCAAATAAAACTTATCTCGAAGTTGCGTAGAAATAAAATCACGCCTAAGTCAAGGTACTTGATTGTAATACAAGTCCTATTGTTTGGCCTTCGAATAACGAAACAACTTTTTTAGTGAACAAAGCAATGTTTTTAAAGTTGATCTTTTAGAAAAAGAATTTATTCTTAACTTCATAACCTTTTGTTACTTTCTAGTACGATTGCATATGCCGAAGATTAATGCGAATGCTGAGTGATTACAGAACGGTATCACAGTTACTGGAGGCAATCAAAAAGGGGGCGAACTAAATCAACTCTATTTTCCATGGGGTATTTGTGTTGATGACGATGAACAAGCGATGTATATTGCTAATACGTTTAATCATCGTATTGTCGAGTGCTAGCTGGTGGAAATAGTAGTGGAAATCGCAAGGACCAACTGAATGAACCAACAAATTTGCTTCTCGATAAAGAGAAAGATGCTTTGATTATCTACGATCAAGGAAACAGACGAGTGATGCGATGGCCTCGTCGAAATGGTACCGAATGAGGGATTATCATAGAAAACGTTCTCTGCACAGGAATAGCTATGAATGAAGATAAATATCTATACGTCTCAGACTGCGAGAGAAATGAAGTAAAAAGCTGGCTAGTTGAGTGAAAAAAGTGGAACAATTGTAGCCGGTGGTCGAGGACAAGATAGTGGTTTAAATCAATTCAATAGTCCTAGTTGCATCTTCGTCAATCAAGATTATTCAGTATACATATCCGACGAGAAAAACCATCGTGTAATGAAGTGGATAAAAGATGCAACACAAGGAATTATCGTTGCTGGTGGCCAAGGCGAAGGAAACGATCTAGCTCGATTGTCTTGTCCTCGTGGAGTGATAGTTGATCCTTTCGGCACTGTCTATGTGGCAGACACAAAGAACAATCGAATCGTGCGTTGGTCGAAAGAGGCGGAAGACGGTGCTGTGGTTGATGGTGGAAATAATCAAGGAAGTCAACAAGCCCAACTATATTCTCCTCAAGGCCTATCATTTGATCAACAAGGTAATCTTTATGTTACCGATCGTCTTAACAATCGAATACAAAAATTTGATATTGTCCCAAACTCCAGTTCGCAGTGAAACTGGCAAACTTTGAATGAACCATCCTGATTCTTTTTCATTATAGTTTTATTGTAAAATAAATTGAAAAAACTGTTGCGAATCAGAATTTCAATCTGAAAATAGCAATCATAATCTGAAAGCATAGTTTTAGACGTCATAACTTTCCTAGTTGTTAGAAGGTACAGTAACCAGCATCTAAACTTTTCAAGGGCAGTTATCAACAAGTTTAAGATCAAACTTTCGATAACTTTTTTCGTTCAGCTTCTCGCGAGATACCTTCAGTATAGGAAAAATATGTTGACTGCTCGAAATGATTTCAAAACATTCCAATATACTTTTTGAAGATTGTAACGTTGCAAATGGAACTGCTTATCAGATTGAATGTATCATCAACACGAGGATTTTTTGAATTTATCGAGAGTTTGTGTAATTTAAAATCTGATAAGATCGAAAAAAACCCTAACAAAATGCTAATCAGTCCAAATAATCGATGCATCAATATCCGATAGAAACTAGAAGATCGAGAACTAAAAATCGTGAAAAGTTTCATAAGAATTCGATTAATCAATTGAAATCATTCTTCGCGAATCTATTTCATCCATTGACATAAATATGATTCTGCATATTTAATCATATTATCAAATATGTTAAAAGGAAGAAAACAATTTTAGTATTTTACTTTTCAAATATACAAAAACAAAAACCTTCACCACGATTCATTGATAATAAATTATGAGCAATATCAGATTAAGAAATCCGTATAAAAATAGTCAATAAATTGTTTGATAGATAGATTCATTCGCTAACTATTGGAAAAATCGAACTATTCTTTTGTTGAAAAATAACTATTTTATCCATGATATATCATAATTTCGTGCTTGCATAATTTTGAGCTATTAGTTATAGCGTAAGTAGGTCATCGTAATTATAATTATGAACAACTCAAATTATTGATAACGCCACATCAATCATGACACTTTGAAAAGACAAATATTTACAGTACTATTTGTTTCACCGTTGTTACAAAGGCCCCGCTGTAACTTAAATCAATTCGCAAAATAGAAATTTACGTTTCTATTTAACCAATCAACAACAGATATTCGATTTTCGATTCCTAATCTGAATCGTAATCTGTGTCCTAATCTAATCTGTTTTATTATTCTTTGTTCCTATTTATACTGTGCAACACACACACACACCAGAGAGCGAGAGAGAGAGAAACAAAGGCAGTAAGAAGAAAAGACATTTGTTTCTTCGACTATAGTCGAAGAAAAGATGCCATTATTTACATCATCACGCACGGGAGCAAAGAAAGCAATAGTAAGATATGAAGAGAGAGAGAGAGAAAAGAAACTATGAGAAAGAACGGTTGACGTATGTACATCTCGAGTTGGATTGCACATACGTACAAGAAACAACATAAAAATGAAACAAGAACGTATAAGAGTTAAATAAATAAATAAACATATTATTTGTTTTTTTGCTGAATATTATTAAAAGTAATTTATGAATAAACATATGCATGCTGATCAGAAATGTATCAGAAATAATAAAATAGTATAACATTTGTGTGCGCAGTATTTTTATTTCGCATCTTGATAAGTGTATATTACGTATACTTTTAGAAGATATTCACATAAACAAACATGGCTCAGTTTTCATATAGTATTGATTCGGATTTTGCTTTTTTTTAAGGGATATCACTAACTAAAATAAGATTTATTTGAAATTGAATACTGGTGTGTGAGGGGTCTAGGTACGAAAACATCGATTCAAGCGAGGATGAGGATGTGAAGGAAAAGAATATTTTACACAGCCACTCTTTGCTCGAAAATATAATGAAAAAAATGAATGCTGAAAACGAAATGTTTGATTGAAAACATTGTCACTCACATCCTTCACTGTTGTCGTTCGAAAAAGCGATTAGATTTTACACGAATTTTGATGAAAACGAGACATTCAATGGAATTCACAATCTGTACTTAGTAACATCACTCCATAGATTATTCTTCACAGCACTTATGAATGATCTATACTTGAATTGGATGTGAATAAGAGTAATAGTGGATGAAGGGAACCTATGCGCAATCACACCCAACATATACACGCTCGGTGTGTCAAGCTCTAGTGGATTTTCTCGTTCTAGAGATTGTATGATCGAGAAGTTAAAATAGAGAAATGCTTGATAAGAAACCATTTTCTCTCATATCTATTTCATTTAATGATTCATAATAAATAAATCTACCGATCGTACTCCAAGCAAAATCATTATTCTCACAAGACCTTCTACAATCAATAGGCGCTCGTGGCATAGATATTCATATCATTAAATTTGATCCATAAAAAATTATGAGCGATTTCGTTTTAATTTGTGAAAATTACAAAAATTAACAACTTGTTTGACAGATTTATTTACTATGTACTCGAACATTTGAGATTTAATTTTGAAAAAAAACAAATATTTATAAAATATCGTGATGTTTTTCAGGTAATTATGACTAACAAAAACATAAGCAGGGTATAATAAAATAAGAATAATGTAAAAAACGCTCAGTTGACAAATGATCGTCATTAAACATATTTATATACCTGGCCTTTTTTCAGACGAAGCTATATCAATCAAGACACTGCCAACAAAGAAGCATTAATAGTCATATTTATATTAGTTTGTAAAATTTTATCTTCAGAATAGAATTTTGTTTTCGCATCGAAGTCTAATCATTGGTGCATATTTACCCGTTGAGTAGAGCGCTACTCAATGGAAATCTGTTGTTCGACGTTAATCACGTTAGCTGTTTAAAACTGAAACTAATCATTCAAATTCAGCTATTGATATAATTACTCATTTTCATATTGATAAGTACTCTTGCAAAAGTCAAAAATTATATCCCTGTCATTTTAAAGACTAGCATTAGTAGGCCAACGAGTATGAAAAGAAGCGAAAGAAAAAAACTATAACGGATGATTATGCATCGAGTTTCTCCCGTTGACATTTTTTATCGCGAAAATTAACTGAAAAAAACAGCTATTGTGTAGAAAATGAAAATTATCTAGAAACAACAGCCACTGTAACCGATCAATATGATTCAGACCATACAACGGTATCACCAACAAAAATTGAGGTAATCTACTTTTACCGATTGAATGATATAAGAATATATTTCTTATATGTCCTGAGCGGATTTGTATTTTTTCTGATCAAACCTATGATTAAGTATTCGTGGATTTTTACCTACTCAAATGCCAGCATGAAACAGATATGGAGAAATAAAGGTCTATAATAACAAAATATACTTGGATTTACACCGTTATGTGATAGTTGACATATAAGACTGGCTAGTGAGCTGAATTATTAATAAAATAGACGTTCGTATTTATTTGATACTAATTATCGGTATTTATTTATATGCACCGATTATTCACAGAGCAACAAATAATTTTTATATTTCCTACAAATATACAAAACATTGAAATCCACATCATACATGAATAGCAATATAAAAAAAACAAAGCCGATACGAATCAGTCAACCATAACAAGTGTTTAATTCGAACGCTAATTTTTGTTTCATAATCATAATTCATTTGTCGAAAGAGAAAACATTAATTCGAATTGGTAGTCGGATAAAAATCAAGATCTACAATAATCAGGTAAATTAACATTTATTTTAATCTTACTAATAGAATTTAATACACTTGTTTCTACCGATTTTCAAAAATTTAAGTAAACAACTGGAGGAAAGATCATTTGACGTGAATTATCAGCTTTCCCGTTTTGACATTATTTTAAAACAAGGAAAATTCGAGACAATAAATTTTTTAAGTTTAAATAAGTTCATATCAGTAGACTTTAACTTTAGACTGTTTCTTGTTTTCAATGTGTGAATGTGTGCACATTAAAAATATTGTCACAGCGTTGTTAGCTCTGAATATATGGAGATGTCTAATGAGCTAATCTACTCTGTACAATATAGAATAAGGCTTACATACATGAATAATAATATGTAGCTGATAGATCTATATGTATATATATAATAATAATAATGATAATAACGATAACAATAAATAACCAAAATATGATGAGAAGGATGAGAAGAAGATGATGATAACGAAAATACGAAGAACAGCACGAACTGCGTAAAATATGTATATATATATGTACGTATATGCGCAGTTCGAATAGCTCACTCACGTGAGCCGTAGAACGAAAGGAAAACACAAATATAGCGAAAACGCTATACGACAGACAGCGTCATCTGTTGACGCTGACATGTACAAATTCATTGTTTTACAAATATTTATTAATTGAGATTTTCTATAGTCAAACATTTTGTCGATGTCTCAACTGACCTAAAAATACATTGAATTGAATTCAGTAGTTTTGCTTCAAATTGTTAGTAGTTACTGTTGTGGGATGTGGAAGTAGATCAACAATATTAACATTCGTAAACCTGGGCGCACTTTTACCTATGTCGAATATACGTTGAGCTAAGTTGATAAAACCCTTGCCGGATATGAGATAAAATGGACGGTTATCTAAAGCAATAAATTCTGCGCATGCATTGACAACTTTTTCTTTGACTTTTCTTGAATTGATTTCACGTGTTGTTCGACAAAAATAATCTTTGATATTTGTATTATCATTTTTGTGTACCACTATCTTTTTACATGAGTTCTTGTGCTTCATCATACTACTTGTTCCACTTGATGACGTATGAACCCACAGACATTTGCAAATATCACAGGATACAAATTTTTGCTTTTGATCTTTGAAACATATGTAACTGAAATCAGACCAAAATTGTGACGTTGAAGATGACTCAGGCTTTGAAAAAGTAACGTTTCAATCATTATTTTATATTAGGTCGATAAGGTTTTCTTTGGTCACTGGTTCAGCATCAATCTAAAAAGTAAAAATATTTTCAATCTACTATTTATTGATAAAGTAAAAAATAAAAGTAAAAACGGATTCACCTGATAAACAAATACATAATATTTTACTTTGTTTTATATTACCTTCGCATAATTACGTGCAAAGATTGGAACAAAATATAGCAAATAAAAACGAAGGCAATCCCTTTATTCATACAAACAAAAATAGATGCCGCCTGTAGCCAATTGTGAACAACAACCGTTCCGGTTCCGTCAACGGTTTATCCATTGTTTTTGAACCGTTCTCATTCGATTTCGGCTCAGAAAATTTTTTAAACTACGGTTCCGGTTGGGTTGTCGGTTCCAACCTTATCGGAACCGCAGACTTCTACCACACAGCTCATTCTCAGAAAAGATACTTCTTGTTCTTGTGAGATTTCAGTCGAGATTTTTGCAAGTAACACATAGCTATGTAAAGTTGCGCACAACTATTTGATCTATACTATAGCGATTTAATGTTTACTGCAGCTACTTCATCATTCAGTATAGCTATTTAATCATTCACTGTAGCTATTTGAGCTCAACTGTATCTATTCGAAGTACTCCTTACCTACTTTCTCCCCTTTGCAGCTCTTTAATTCTCTCACAGCTATTTAATGTCTACTGTAGCTATTTCACCATTCAGTGTAGCTATTTGATCATTCA
>CAJNYU010001413.1:0-23046 GCA_905331475.1 Rotaria socialis | reverse complement strand
TGAAAAAATTAATCATTAATATTAAGTAATTGATTTTAATGAAAACATTAACATTAACATTAATGATTAATGAAAGTATAATCCCTAATATTAACGAAAACATTACTATTCATACTAATGGTGAATGTTTCCGTTAACCGTTAATATCATTTAAGAGCATTGACATTAATATTAATGATTAATGAAAACATTAATATAAAATTAATGTTAATGGCCCACCCCTAGAGACAACCATGTTGAATCCGTTTTTACTGATAGACGTGGGAAACCAACACATTGATCTGCTTGATTTTTTCAGTCTAGTATCGGTACAAGTTTTAAAAAAAATTAGGCTGATATTCCGTCTATGACTCTCAACATGGTCTATAAAATAAATTGTACGAACACATATTGCACACATAAGAAAGTCGAGATATAACAAAAGTACGAAAATGGATCATATATGTAAATGTTAGTTATTGTGGAGTATCTTGATTACAGATATGTTAAGATCAAACAGTGTTTCTCATCGACCAATACCTGTTGTTATCTCAGTTATATGATTTTTTAGCACCTATTTAAGATACCATAAATATTCCCATTACTGAGCAACAGTTTATTTTCAAGCTAATGGCTCAATTACCCCATTTTCTTACAATTCAATGTTATTTGTATGAAAGACATCGAATGACATGAATATAAAAATTCACCATACAGATCAACTTCAAATTCATACCGACATCTTGATGTAAGAGTTTACAAAAAGAAATCCTAGTATCCGCCCAATTCTCTAGTATTCTCTGTGAACAATAAGAAACAAATATATAGAATCAGAACTCGTATTTGCTTTGATTTTTCCAACTAAATTATTTTTCACTCTTGTTCAACGAATATCTATCCTAAATGTCGCGATATGGACGTGTAGATTTTCCGTATTTTTCCACTGTGAATCTCTAACTTGAGTATCATATCATGAATGAATTTTGAAATTCACTCAAGAAGCTAATCGAACGAAGCAAGTATGACTTTATTCATTCTCAATTTTAATAATTTTGATGGAACTGTCACTTTCTTTCATAACATTCAAATGTATTCTCCTACACGACAGTCAACTACCAGTGTCAAGAGCATTACTTACTAAGCGATATGTTTTAGTGTAATGCGACATAATGTTCATCTATACGTAAGACAATTTTTACTTTCTATAAATATACTTTTACTGAAAGTTCAAATCTAAATTTCGCTCAAGGTATTTTGAAAATAATTCATTTTTCCCAGGAATATTACTGAGAAATAGATAATACGCGATACTGGATACTTAAAACAATGAACAGAAGAGCTTTAAATATAAGTGGATGAATGTGTAAAAAGACGATTCTAATACATAAAAACGAAAGCATCAAACATTTCTACAAAAATCCTTGGCTGAAGAAAACGAAAAAACACTCGTTTTTATCAACAAATTCAAATAGTTTTTTGGATGACTTTCCGAATCAATTGAGAAGACACGATGCGAATAAAAAGAAAGATGAATTCCAGTGCGTTTGCAATAAAAAAAAGGAACCCTCTATAGGTGCTGATAATAAACAAGTGTGTTTTAAACGAGACGGTGTCGTTTTTTTCTCTAAAGTGGCATCGCAGTTTTTGTTGGGAGCGTGATGCGAGCAGAAACTATAATACAAATTATCGTTTGGAATAGTACAATCTCACTATTGTGATATGATATTGAATAAATAATTCAATAGGAGCACCATAAACAATCTTGAAACTAATAAAAAAAACAGGTGACTGATATAAATGTGCAAAATATTTCCATAATGAAAATTTTCCAGTCGATAATGTACTGTCAAACTCTTAATAGACTAGTGGTAGAACACTTCATTGCTCTGCAAAAGAGAGATTTCTTTAAAATTCTATTCACATTTAAGAAAAAGTTCGAAAATCGTATGGCACATTGAAGAGAGCTCTAGAGCCATTCTTTTATGTTATTATCATTTTCTTCTTTTGTTTCTGCCATGATTTTGTATGCATTTGCACAGTTTAATATGCACATTGATCAACAGTCATTCGTAACTTATTTCTTCACTTCTCTCTCTCTCTCTTATCTTAAATCATGCTACTTCCATGAATATACGTATATGAAAGAATGAGCTATAAACTACCAAATCAAAAAACTGGTACAATACAAGTATGCATAGTTTATGAGAACTCAAGAAAAACGTAAATTTTTATGGAGTCTGCATATTGACTTTTCTAAAAGGTGCGCATAGCTTTATTAAATTCTTTCAGAAAAAAAAGAAACAATTGATGAACACAAGCAAAATTCTCTTTTAGCAAAGCACTCTTGAAATGGGCACATGTGGAATGTTAGAGTTGCCGTTTGCAGTCTTCTAAACAGAACAATCAAGTTTTGTCAGATTCACACTCGTCAAAACAATCTAACAGAGATAGCAGAGAATAATCAAAAGAGGCATATTAATAAATATATCAATGATTTTCCAAAACTAATATTAAATTGTAAAGTACTAGTGTATGCAACTATCAAAGCGCTACAGAAAAATAAGTTATTTATATCAATCAAAAATTTGTAGAGGCACGAACACGAATATAGAGTTCTGTTACTATAATCGAATTTTCATCGGAATCTCAATGACTACTATTTCAGTCAACCATGGACATCTTCTACAATTTTGAATAGCATGCCTGTTCATGAAATGATACCGCAGGAAAATGCTAAACTAGTTGAAGAAAAAACGCCTTTCAATCGGCTCGAATCAAAATGGTTGATCAAACAATGTTTTGAGTTCGTTTTACTTTATACTAATTAATTTCTGCATTATTTGAAAGGAAATGGCCAAGGATCAAGTTTGAACCAAATAAATATTTGTTATGGCCTCTACATTGATACTTATGGAACCATTTATTTTTCGGATTACACGAATAACCGCATAATGAGAAAGCTTAATACGTTATCGACTGGTGTTGCCATCGCTGGTAACAATGATAATGGCATTACCGCTAATCAATTTAATGATCCAATGCATATACACATAGATGTAAACAATATATCGATTATATACGTTGTCAACAGTTCCAATCATCGAATGCAACAATGGGTTATTGGGGGAACCTCTGAGATGACAGTAGCAGCTGGAAATTTATTTAGATCTTCTCTTAAATCGGCTCTGCAACCCTAGAGCAATTATCAGTGATTCGAATGGAAATCATTTCATTTCGGATACAAACAATCCTAGGATCGTCATGTGGGATAGTGGAGCAACTGTTGGTACAGTCATAGCAGGTACTAGTGATGTGTTTCGTTCAATAGCAACAACTTTAAAATATGCGAACTCATTTACGTTTGATTCAAATAAAAATTTGTATGTAGCTGATTCCAATAACTTTCGCATACAAAAATATTTTACTTGTTCAGGTATGTTATTTGTCATTAAAAAGATATCGTTTTTATTTCTAAACAAGACTATAATCATCATTGAATTTTATTGTTTCTAGGTGTAATAACAACGAATTCGAGCACTTCTGGTTAAATATACCTGTAAGAAGTGTCATTCGTTAAAATTTTTCAAGATCAACTTGAAAGATGTTTATCATGCACAGACATGTGTACATGTATCAATTCTCTTTTTTATTTTCTATTGGCCTTGACTTTGTTCATTTCTTCTTATGATTGTTGTTGTAGTACCATCCTGATCTTATCTATCTTGTTATGACATAAATGTAAATTTACTTATATATTCTTTAAATAAAATACGTACGAATAAAATGGTTCGTCATAAGTACACAATAAGAGAAAATATTTCGTATTATCATTTGAGTATCATTTGTCTGTTAACTATTTATTGAATATTATGTTTTTCCAAATGTAGATTTGTGGAGCTTAGCAGGGTAACTAAAATTTGCCTAATTATTGGATGATACCCAACCATGCCCTACTTTAGCTACGCCACTAAGTTACCGACTGAAATACCATTAGAATAAAACTACAGTTACATAGATTATAACAAAAAAACTGTATGTTACATTACTTTTTTAATATCTTGGTTTAACTGATATTTATATAGCATTTAGTTGAATCTAAGTAACTTCGTCGGTCGGTGTAACTTCAATACGACCTTACAATTTTCTCATAGAAACAATATCTAGATCAGTGACATTCAATCGGTATTTGATCACGAGTTATTTCGATTTTAGAAAAATTCAGGTTCAATAGAGTTACATCAACGGCAAAAGAGGACTAGATGTTACAGTGACAGAACGAAAAAGGTGTTCTCCTCGCGGGATTCGAACCACACATCTTCTGCTATCCGGGCAGATGTCCTATTCCAGTTAGACTAGAAGAGACACACACAACTGTATTCGTCTTACATAATGATCTATCATATCCATTATGTAACAAATAGAGCTATGATTACTTTTTTCTATCATGGATCTCTAAGATAGCCCAAAAATTAAAAAACAACATGATTTCGCAAATTTATTCTATTTTGAAAATGGTAAATAAAAGAAAGAGTTGCTTTTGAGATAATTAACCAAAGTCAACTAATGAATAGGAAGTATACTGGGATCGATTTGGTTAGTTGTCAATCCCAGCCTTCGTAAAATCAAAACTTGTTCACTATCATAGTTATTTTAAGTAACATAAAAATCAAAACTTTGAATCTCATGTATTCTCGGTAGATACGTATCGGATTTTTTTCAACTGTAATCATGATGATGATAGAATTTTGATCACAGTTAAATATGCATACCAGCATTTCTTATTTTTTGTTCATCAAGATTCTTATATCACAATGAATCTTTACGGCGAACGAAATACGGCAGCATAATGAAAAACAAGAGAGTAGTAATTATAATTATAAATGTACTTCACAATGCAGTGAAAACTGTGCGAAGCATTTATTTTTTCGTCAATATTCATCATTAATCAGCTCGAATTATCGGGAAAAAAAACAAAGATTCAACACTTCATAAAAAAAGAACAGAAGTAAATTTATCCTTAAGAGATCCCATAAAAAGAGATCACACTAGGTGTGATTACTATATCGTTTATCGGACAGAGATATGTTGTGTGTGTGATGATGACGATTAGAAATAGTTGGAAGTGATGAGGAAGAATTCTTTGAATGATTTTTATGAATCATCATCAAAGCAGTTGCTGCGGAAGATGGTGAAGTTTTATTAAGAGTTGGAGTTATATGGTCACTAGATGATGGTGTCGAAGTTGATGCAGAAGGAAAAGCACCAACCGCTAATGAATTGTTAGATACTGTTCGTTGATGTGTTAGTTTAGGAGAAGACAATAGATCAGCATGAGATTGAGAACGACCGAATTGAATGTTTCTTGTTCCTAATTTCGACAACGCCGTTGATGACGAAGGAACAGACGGAGTATTCGATGTTTGAGGTGTTTGACTAGAATCAGTCAAAGACGATGTCTATATTATGTCAACATAATTAGATATTTGAAAGAATTTTAAAATAGGTATATTACTCTATCATTGTGTTTCATTTGCAAATGACTATTAGGCGAAGTAACATTTGATTCATTTGCAACATTATTTGAACGTCTCGATGTCTATGATAAGAAACTGTATTAGTAAATAAAAAAACAATCCAAATCAACGCTCAACCTTAAGAATATCCGTTGCCAATCTATTTGTTTTGAAATTTAATTTATTTCGATCAACAGCTGTTCGCCGTTCTAGTGTATTGCTTTTAGTTTGATTTGATGTTGTCTTAATTTGATGATCAACATAATCTTGTTTAGATGAAGTTGAATGTGACACTGTTTCTGATTCATCGTTTGATGTTGATTGCAAAATTATCTCATTACTAGTCGCATTTAATTCCACTGTAGGATTATTTTCTAAATTCGTTCGACGTCGTTCATTTTCAGCTTGAAATTCTTTCATCATTGTTATTATATCTTTAGCTGGTCCTTTATCTGATCGACCCTGAAAAACAACAACAGAAAGAACATTGGTAAACAAAACAGCAATATTCCAATTGAAAATCACCGTTAGCCATGGATGTACAGTTAATTCACCCATTGTTCGACGATGAACTGTATCATAAACAATCATTCCTTGTAAAAAATCAAGCCCTAATCATGAAATAAAATTTAATCATATGAGAGAATATTTATTTTCTGTGTAATTAAAAAACCTTCAGAAGATAAATTTTTGAATCTTTCAGAATCATATCGAAGTTTTGTTGAACGAATTATTTCAAGCAAACGTCGTTCATCATTCGCAATATATGCATGACGACCAGAAATTCTATTTTAATTCTTATCAATCAACATCCATCAAAATAAAACTCAAAGACTTACAAATAATACATTATAATTCCTAAGGCCCATACATCACAAAGAGCACTATAGTTTTTATTTTCGAGTATTTCCGGTGCCATGTATCTATTTCAAATGTATAATTATTAATCTTGTTTTATATAAAGAATCAACAACTTACAATGGAGTTCCACAATATTCATTAAAAAGTGAATCAGTATTGGTGATACTTTTTTTTGAACTCAATCCAAAATCAGTAACCTTGATTTTTTCAATATATATTCAAAATTCTTTTGAAAGAAAAATCAAAGGAACGTACTCGAATATCAAATTCGTCTGTTTTACTGGCTGGAGTATTTTTTAATAAAATATTTTCTAATTTAAGATCACGATGTACAATATCTAGAAGAAAATAGAACAACATAGAAAAATAAATAAACAAGAAAACTTTGTTTAACCCATTTTATGAAGGTAATACAAAGCACTGACTAATTTCGACATAATTTGTTTAATGGTTTCTTCGGGTAATGGGCCAATTTTCTTTACATGCAGACCTAATTCACCACCTTCACATAATTCAACGATTAAATAAAGATTCTAAAATTAAAACACAGGATTTTTATTAATCACTCGTGTTATTTCAATCGAACTAAATCGATCATTTTTTTCCCTATGAATATGAGATGAATCATAAACAAGGAACGATTGAATAACCTGAGATGATTCAAGTACTTCATGAAGTTGAATTAAATTCGGATGATTAACTTCTTCTAATAGTTTTACTTCGTTATCAAGGCTTATTGCTTTGGTCTTATTCCCAGGCTAAAATGAAACCTTTTACTCAATAGCAATAAATAAAACTTTTTACCTTTTTAGCAATAGTCTTCATTGCATAAAACAAATCTGTTTCTTTGTTTCTAACACGATAAACAGTTCCAAATGAACCTTCACCTAATTTATTTGAAATTTCATATTTTGTTTCAAGTATTCCATCATCATAAAGACGTGTATGAGTTATCTGACGGGTTGATAGAACGGAAAATTGTTTATGCGTTCCTTTTGACATTACACCATAAACGTCGGTCAAAAGCACTAAAAATAAGAAGAAAAAAATATGAAATTTTAGCATGTTTAATCCATTACTAACAACGTCTTTGATGATGAATGATAACAACAGTAAAGGATGTTTGACGACCAAAACATTCATTAACTTCTCCTAGGTAAACAAAAACAAAGAAACCTTATGAGTTGAAATTTTCTTTGGTAAAAGAGAAAAAGAACTTGAATTGCTCGCAAGGATTGTCGAACTCTTTTATACGGTAAAAGCAAAATAAAGAATTTATTTTTCTAACTGAAAGCGTCATCATTCTTAAAAATAGTCGTTGTTCGTATAGTAAAATGTAAGAAAAAGCTGCGAATTTATGTGTGTATTAGTACGTCTGTTTTGCTCAAACACATAAATTTACCGAGAAATATTTCTAACGAAAACAAACACCATTGGCAATATTTTTCTTTTTGTTTTTTTTCTAAAGTAAAGAAAAGAAAGTAATGGTATTGCTCACTTCAAGCTAAGAAAACTTTATTCAAAGTCTCTGTGTTGAAATCAGTATACTACTTTAATTGATGTAGTCGACACTGAAACAAATATGTAATCCGATATTTATAACGAGATGTCAAATTTTTTCTCGTTGTTTCAATCAAAAGATTCTTCATCAACGTTTCAATCATGAGAAATTTTATTTTATATGACGCGTTTCTTGTTCCATGTACTCGTTTCACTCGATATTTTACATCTTGATTATCAGTATATGAAAATATTTTGATTGCGAGTATCTTTAAATCGTGAATAGTGTCTTTCTTTCTCATGAAACATTAGAAAAAAATTTAGTTCGCAAAATAATCATTTTCATACTTTTTTGTTGATATATCAGTTTTTAAGGATATTATCAAATTTTCCTACACACACTATTTCAGAGATTAGATTAAAACATTTGGACTGCCTTGATTTCAAATACATCCATCTTTTTTCCACTATGTTGATACGTACACTAACTGTGTTTATAAACAAATATTGTTATTCTTATATATCGTAGGAAAATGCATATATATTTAAGCAATTACCTTTCGTCAACGTATATCAAAAAAAGAAGTTTTGAGAAAAACCTGATTAATAAAAAAACGAATCGTTAAATATGAAATAATAATATATGTATATAAACGTTAATATCTATGTTGTGACATTTTATTCCGTTAAAAGTCCTACAAGTGTCGATCTGCTGAATCGTTTTTATTGTTACTTTTCATTGCGTTATTTTCCTGTTGACACACGACAGCAAACCCCACTGACAATTTCCGTTCGATCGATCGATCTGACAGAAAGAAAAAAAAGGCGTATGTTAAAAGGCTTCGTGACTCAATCATAACCTTCACGCACATTCATAGATCATCTTCATAATCACAAATATTTTCTTTTTTTGTTACCTTAGTTACACACCCTCAACTCTTTCATTCACATTAAATTAGGTAAACTATTTTAATCAATAAGTGAAAAAAATCATTGTTTCTGTAATTATAAATCATGTTTATTTAAGTTGTGAATGTTATAGATGTCACTTTTTCTTTAAGAGTGTTTCAAGATAAATTTTAATTTTATCGCAATTATTAGTATTTATGAATTTCTATATGTATATATATTCATCTTGTTGAAATTCAATATGAACTATCAAAATGATGACTAGAGAAATTTCTATTGGCTAGATATATCTAAAGTTACACAAAAAAATAAAAGTCGAAGAATCAAGTATCTGATCTCGTTTATTTTCTGTGAAATAGAATTCATTGTATTAAAATGAATTCTGAAGTCGATGGTCTTCTTGAATTTCTTCTTTATGTTGGTCAAGCAAAACGAACATTTCGTACAGGTTGGGTATTGAGTGGAGTTGAAAAGGTTGAAAGTATAGCTGATCATATGTATCGAATGGCTGTTATGTCACTTTTACTACCCACTGTATCAGAAGAATCAAAAGTTCGTTGTATGAAATTAGCGCTTGTACATGATTTAGCTGAATCAGTTGTTGGAGATTTAACTGAATTTGATGGAATACCTAAAAGTGAAAAGCATCGAAGAGAAAGTGAAGCTATGCTCTATTTAACAAGTTTATTACCAGCAGATGTTGGCAGAGAAATATTTTCACTTTTTAATGAATATGCTGATCAAAAAACAAATGAAGCAAATCTTGTTAAAGACTTAGATATATTTGATATGCTTTTACAAGGTAAATGCTCTAAGAAATTCTTATAACTTTTATTGTCGAAAAATTTGTTGCTTAGCGTATGAATATGAAAAAATTCAATCTGAAGATGGATTCTTAGAAGATTTTTTTGATAGTTCAATGAATAAAATAAAAACAAATATTGTACGAAAATGGCTTCAACAATTAGTAGAATGTCGATTATCAGGAAAACTATTCAAGTTACCTTCTGATTCAAATCTTAATACAATGCTTAAACATATTCTTTACGATGAGCAAGGTTTGTGTTTTTGTTTTATTTTGATATAGAAAATCTTCGATTTCAATTAATAGGAACATTCTTATATAAACTACCATCATCTACTCTTCGTGAAAAATCAAATCGTTTCGTTTCAAATAAAAATAAAACTGACAACTCATCGTTGGATACAACTGACCTTTTGGCGAATCTTGTCAAAGATATAAAAAAAACAACATAATTGAACGTTGATCTTTTCAAAACAATCGAAAGAAAATAATAATTAGAATTGCAAATTGATTTGTTTGTTTCTTTTTTCTTATTTGTTTTTGTTCATATTGACAGTTAGTGATGGGTATCTATATTATCATTATATATTGTTCTATTGTACAGTATTACTAGCTTTTTATTTTTATCTTGTGCATAATAAAAACAAATCATAATGTAAATACTTTTAATTCTTTATATTTTTAGATTGAGAATTTGCGCTTTTAATCATAATATAGAAAAATCAAATAACTCATAGGAATGTATAAAAATTGAGTATCCCGAAATCGCTGAATTCAATGCAAAATATCGAACAATTGTTATTATGAGGGAGTTTTCGCTAGTGAAAAGAAATTGCTCTACTTTGAATTTCTTTATCAATCTAATATAGATATTTCAGAATATAATCACATAATTAAGGTTTAAGATATACTTCTAACATCATTAATTTTTACTTTGTTATATTTTTTTCCTTTTCAATTTCAAAAGTAGATTTTCTACAGCTAGGTTTGGTTTCACATTACACGGCAAAGTTTTTTTTAGAAGTATTGGAAGATTCAAACATAAGAACGAAGAACATTCATACATAGTCGTGATCATCATCAATAAAAAAAACGGGAGAAAATACGATTATACTAAAAAGAATTTATACAATTTTCATTGCTAGTAGTTGATCGTCTATAAACTATTAATACTTCTATTTCATTGAAAACAGTTTTTGCTTGTGAATTTTCATTGAATTATTCTACTGTACGTAATATATACTGAGTGTTTAGTAATCAATCAGATTATAGTGTTCTCATGTCATTAAAGTCAGGTGAATCATCATCGAATTCAATGAAAGAATCTTATCAAACATTTAACACTTGTTGTTATATGCATACTAGAGATGTAGCATTTGAATCAGTGTATGATATTGCCGAAATAAATCATCTCTATGCACTTGTTAAATTGACCGATGCTGTTCGATGATGGATTTTATTTTATTTTTTTGTTCACTTTTATATTCATCGTTTTTTCTTATTTATTCGAAAATCCATAGGGGAGTTCTCTATCGGTAAGAATAATATTTTGAATAATTATTGTAGACGAAGAAATGATTGATTATAAGAGATTAACAAAATTTTAACATTTACACATGCAACAAACAATGAAGAATGTTATCGAAAAGATAAACTGATTTTGTGATGGTATGTAAATCATATGAATGAGAATATTTTCTGATAAATATTGTTTTATGAAATGTAGAATCATGATTTTTCGTATAAATCATACTTTAAAAATGATTAGTCAGGGAATTTTGTTACAATTAATCTCTTGTGATAAAATATTTTAGTAATTGAAAATTCAAAAAACGACCGGTGACAAAAAAGTTATCGCATCAATCTATATCTAGTAGAGATATTCAACATGATTTTTCATTTTCAAATATGTTCAATTTCATCACTCGCGAATTTCCAGAGATTTCATATAATTCAACTTTTCAAAATTTGGATAGTTTTATAGAAAATTTTAAATCGTCAGAAATTTTGAACATACTCATTCTTATTATCTCAATAATAAAAATTAGTATTGACGCGATCGATAATTAGAATATAGCAAAGCTAAATTTAAAATAAGTATCAAATGAAATTAATGTTGATACAATCTTGAAAGATTAGTTTTCATTCAAATATAAAATGATTAAAGTTTTTTTTCATATTGATTTCAATATTTTTCTATTAATAAATGCAAAGCAAACAAGTAAACTATTCAATATTAATGATGATATTATTTTCGACACTTAAAAAAAATATTAAATCAATGTCAATAAGTATTTTGATTCTAAAAAAATTGGCGAAACTTATGATGGAAATTCAATTTTCACTTACTTATGCGACGAAGAAAAATGTTTAAATGCAAAGATACACTCTCAATCAATATTAGCGACTATAATCCTTTAGACTAAGATATTATTGAAAAAACACTTCTATAAAAGCCCAAAATGCTTCAAATAGTTTAAACAGATTATATTTGATTCAAAGATTTTTCAATTGTTATCGGATTCGAATAACATTTTGAAATGGAATTAATTTTCAATCATAACTATGTCCATAAAGCATTATAATTAAAATAAGAGGGGTTAAGTTAATGTTTTATTATTTGATAAATCTATTCGTATCAAGATGAAATGATCTTTTTTAAAGATTTTCTAGACGAATTTCACACAACCTTGCCTCATCCGAACCAATCATCTGTTAATATGATGATAAGAGTATTGTAAGTAAGAAGATTAATAACCAAAACTACAGTTTGACTCACAAGATTTATTTTTATTCGATAACTGACATTAATTTTTATCAAATGTTCTTACACATCTTTGTAAAAGCATACTAATTTGTTTGATATTTTTTTTAAACTAAGCATTGAAATATAAATTATATTCAATATAATTTTTACTCTGATAGCTATATATTCACTTATGTCAGTTTAGTTCAATTCAAAATAAAGTAAGAAAAATACTAATGATAATGCGTTTTTTCGATTAAAATAAAAATAAAAAATTGATTTCAGTCTTAAGAATCAAAGCGGTCCATGAGAGCATCGTAAAAACCCAAGAAAAGTATTGTGGAACAGCATGTTGAGAATAGATTATTAGTAGATGTCCAAATAGCATAACAGAATTTTTCAAATTTGTTTAATTTTACTTTTCAAAATTTAGTAGTGATCAGTAAAACACCCTCGTTAGTAATTTGATTCAAATAAATTGCCGTTGAAAGATTGAACAGAACGATAGAACAAGAATAATAATTTTACCTGCTGAAACACAAGATTCCTGTCACATTTCAGGGATAAGATTTTCATATGAAACTGAAAAATCGAATATCCGACGCCGGAAAATAATAGCAGAGTATTTTTTCTTCTTTCTAGTTTATTTCAATCGAAAATATTTTCTTTAATTGAACTTTTCAATTTTTATTTTCAAAAGAAAAAATTTTATTATTACATTTGTATACGTGTCGACGAATAATTTGTTTTGTTTTCAATATGATTCATCCAGCCAGGTGAATAGTAGTTTTTTTCTTTTTGAATCAAACATAACTAAAATGTTTGTCTTGAAGTGTATCATAGAAAACATGCTTATATTTACCGCTATTTCAGATTGTAAATACTAGATAAACGTGATAATGTTTCTATCAGGACTTGCTTCATTAAAATTTACAGTATCATTATTTGTTCTGTTGATTGCTGTTGGCATTGGATCATTTCTTTATTTAACATTAAATACAGATTTTGAATCCCAACCCCGTACATTGTTTCGTTCAGGTAGTTCAGATCCATTGAAAACACCCATTTCAAGTGAAAACTTGAATCAAATAATGAACACTGCTCGTCAAGCATGGTCTATTGTTAATAATAAGTAAAAATCTAAATTTTCAACGAAACTAATATTTTATGATTATTTTTCAACTCTAATTTTTAGTCGAGCTATTGTTGATATGCAAACATCATATGGGAATGGTATACCGCATCGTATAACTGATCCATTTGAACTTCAATCATGGGCATCACCACCTATTTCTTATTCTTCTACTATTAATGTTCATAATCTTTTAAAACAACGCGTTGTTCAATTTACTTATGCTCTTCAATTCACATACGGTGGTTCATTAGATGGAAAAGGTGCTTATTTAGATCGTGTCACAGTTATTCCATCACGTATATCAGTTGCGTGGGGTTTTACATTTAATGCCAGCATTCAAATTGCATCTGTACATAATGTTGGTACGCGCGATGATCCAATTGCAGCTGTCAATCTTGAATTGCATTATCGATTAGAAGGACTTAATGTAGTTGAAAGAACAGAATCTTTTCACGTCAGGGGCGATGGGCAATATACACATATAAATGCTTGATATCTGTTTCTATTAAAAATTTTCAATAAAATATAGCAATGAATTCAGTCATTTTATATTTCTTAGATAAACTACAATGGCTTAGAATTATTTTATCTTATTTAAAATCTATTAAATCAATAGTAATTTTTATAAATCCTACCAATTATGGAGGAATACCACAGAAATTGAACATGAATATGTAGTACAGATTATTCATAATATTGCACGTAGAAATTTGAAGGAACATCAACATCGGTAATTCGAATATTACTATGAGTAACAGGAGAACAATCTCAAAATTGTTATTATTGATATAAATTACATCAGACATCGGAAAAAAATTGAAGTAGTAAATTGTTATATCCGATATTAGCTGATAAACAGCACATTTTTGAAATTTTAGTGTGATAGTAAGGTGAGAACATTTTGTTTTATTGCGATATCATATTAAGAGTCAGACTCAAAATAGGTGATAGAGCATAGTGAGGTATGAAACATCTAAAAAGGATAATTGCTATTTGCACTTTTGAACATGAGTTATCTGTATGTTGCCAGTCGCATTTTATCCTTAGACATAATAAATAACAACAACTTTACGACTTCATAGCTCAAGAATCAATCAGTATTTTCAGCTGAAGTTCTCATAACTTTTTTCTAATATCTAGACTTGTCTATAGGATATATTTCATATTAAAATGCCACCACTCAATATGCTGGTATTCATCATGCTTTAAACTAACATTTTAGTCGTAGAGTAAAAACTCTGGAAAGAAGGCCCAACAGTGTTTATCATCTTGATGTGTTTCTTATCAAGTTGGCCACCAAATTATCTATTGAATCTGACATTGATTGTTTGAAGTTGTTCTCACGTAAGAAAAGGATGATGGAAATTCAAACTATCACAATACTTAGTTTCTATAAAATATTCGAAATCGATTAACCTTAATTTTTAAAAATCGAATATCCATTTCGAGAAGCAACGATAATCGCAACAATGTTCTATATACAAAATAAGATATTATTTTTCTGGATTAAAATGATCTGATAGAAAATAAACAGAAATAATATATTTTAAAATGACTATCAGACCAAACAAGAGATGGTATACGACTGATAGTTTTTATGATGTCCCTTTTTATTTTGAACATTTTACTTGTTCATAAATGCAACATAAAACTTTGTTGCTTTTGCGATATTACTAAGCATAACATCAAGATATCTGATCAAACTATACGGTAAATTTAATACATTCTGCCATTTTAAAGAGAATATTTCATGAGATTAACATTCGACAACCAGTAATGATATATAGATCTGGATGATACGAGTTTACAATTCTATTCAAGCCGATAAAAGCGATGCCGTTTATGGTCGTAATTCTGAAGGTAATATACGATGTCGTATTTTTCAACCTGCCTTGCTGATTCTGGTCAGTGCCGTTTGAAAATAGATAAATTGATCACTGGTTTTCTGCTTCCAAGTTCCTACCATTTTCTGTGGCTTGCTGACTGTAATTAACTATTCCTCCTTCGCCTAGAAATACGTACAGAATGTGACCATAGCTTAGTTGTGGATGTATTCAGTACATTCGTTGTTGATAAGGCATATCGTTTTTATTCAATCGTAAATATAAATGCAGAAGAGAAGACAATATCAATTCATATTTATTTTCAATTCAATATTTGTAAACACAAGTATCAGGAATTTATATTGAAAAATATATATTGTATCTTTTTCCTTTTTTAATTTTACTCATCATATTCATGTTTGAACATGTTAGGTAATTCATCATCAGTGAATCGGATTCAGTTTAACAAATAAGAAACATGATTAAAACAAAATCATCTATCAGTATGAATTCTTTCTCATGTTCACAAGACGCTGAATTCATGTTAACGTTGTATGATGATTAGTTTTAAAACTCTTTATTTCACAAGGATAGAAAGAGAAAAAAACAAGGGCAACTATCGTCTTCCGAAAAATTCAGTAAGAATTTATAGAGAAATTTTTTAAAGTTTACATTTAGAAGAATATCATAATCATGAAAGTTGAAAAAAATTCGTAATAAAGATCCTAATTCGTCATATTTTTAGATTAATCAAAAGATCTAGCAACTCGAACATCATAGACGTTGAGTTATTTTATCGTTTTTTGATTTCTTTATGATAAATAATCTCCGTGTTGATTTCTTATCATTTTAATAATCACTTCAATAAGTAAGTGCACACATATTATATGAAATTAGCTTGTTAGTTTGTTGCTATTTCTAGTTGTTGTCTTATATGCACAATTATTGAATAATTAAAATGACGAACGATGTTTTCTTTGTTGTTTTTTTTTTGTATGTTAGCTTAGCATAGACGAAAAAAGACACAAAAAGACAGAGTAAAGCGAACGTTAATTAAAGATAGAAATAAAGTACATAAATATAATGAAGAAACATGGATATATTTTTCTTTTATTCTTATCGAGCAAGTTGTTGGTAACTTTTGTCTAAACCACCATTAGATGGTGTTGGAAAACCATTTGGTGAAATTGTTTGTTCCATTGGTATTTGTACTTGGCTTTGACTTACTGCTTGTTGTTGTGGATAGTACTGTTGAGCGAATAAATTAGCATAATAAGGAGCATAATACATATTTGGATCATAATTTGTCTGATTACTGCCGTTACCAAGATTGGCAGGAGCATATTGATTCCATGATGAACTTGAAGTTTGTATATCATTAGGTGGTATTATTGATGGTGACGATGGATATGCACTACCATAAACACTACCAGTTGATTGGGATGATGATATACCATAAGATGATTGAAGTTGATTCGAATAATTTGAATGAGGATATTGACCTTGTTGATTTAATCCAGTTGGATTATACATAGATTGACCTTGGTTTTGTTGATAAACTGAAGATGAAGATGAAACTGAATTACCTAATGTACCATATACACTATTATTGCCATTAACTGATGATAAACCACCGTTACGTCCTAATACAAAGAATTATTTTCTTTCAATGAATACATATATATTTTCTATTTTATCAATATTCTTTCTTTTTATTCAGAAAATAATCATAAATAAATGTGGAAACTTCGGATTTCATCCGAGAGTTATGTGTACTGCAATAAGTGCATGGGACATATGAGTCATTCTAGAATGTCTGAACATCAAAATTACCATGAGAAACTAGGCAATTTGATTTCTGGATGCAGTTTTGTGCATTTTGAGACGTTTTTCAGGCGATGTTTCGTTAGAAATTGTGAATAATTTTGAGAAAAAAGTTTTTTTTTGAAAAATCCCTGTACCCCCTCAGAGATGGTCTGATCAAAAATGACAATTTTGTCGATAACTGAGCCATTTCTTGACGGATCCTTCTCATCTTCGAACTCGACCTAGATCGAGTGTAATTGTGAAGAGTTATCGAATAAACGGCCGGACACACTGGCCGATTCTATAGTGTACTCTTTTTTTTTTTGAGTACACAAAAAAGCAGTTTAGGTATGATAAGAGAAAACAAAACGTATCAAATCAACATTTTTTAGAATAAAAGCAGAAAATGAAAGTTTTTAAAAGAATTCTTAGACATTCAAATATTGCTCTAATTAAATTTTAACAGTGACCGCTGTATTAGTTAGCAACATTTCTGATTTAGAATGTTTTTTTACAGATTAAAAAAAGTATATGTTAGACATGAATTCACAAACTTAGTTAAAAAATAGGAAACATGTCGGATAATAAAATTAGCAATTAGTTCGATTTGATCGAATTCGTCGCTGACATTCCTATTATTATTATTATCTTGAATGTCTACAGATTTTTAGAGACATCTTTAGAAAGTTCCTATTTGATTATTTTATTTTATTTTAAATCATTACGATAAAACTGTAATATCACCTGTCGACCATTGTGTTATTGAATTATTATTATTATTATTATTATTGTTATTATTATTAGTTCTAATATCACTATTCGCTGTGCTCCAATAAGGTACACCATTATTAGCTCCTTGGCTCCATTGATCAATCTAAATTTAAAAAGAAAAAAAAGTTTTCCTTGTTCTTTTTTCTTTTTTTTAGATAAATATGATTGAATGGTTTTACTTGTCCAGCATAATTATTGTTAGTTGATGTATGTGTATAATAGGGACTTTGATTCGCATGAATATTCATCATTGATGGATGAGTCATTGTTGGAGCTGATATTGATGAAATTAATTGATTATGATGATGATGATGAGGTAAAATATATTCTCCATATTGATATTGTTGTTGCATTTGTAATTGTTGTTGTTCATGTGGTCGTGGCTTGGCTGGTCGAACTTCAATTGATGCACCATTTACTAAATGGCGCTGTTGACGTAAAACTTCTTCGGCTGTTTTTTCAGATGAAAATGAAACAAAACCAAATGGACGTCGAACACTTTTTTCACGATCCATTGGCTAAAAAAATAAAGTGAACAAAATAGCAACCAAAAATAATTTTTGTTTTTTTTCTAATTTACCAATTCAATTGTATCAATAATTCCAAATTGTGAAAAATAATCAGATAAATCTTGTTCTACAAAATCAGTTGGTAATTGTCCAATAAAGATTTTTTTCACCGGATTTGTAACAGCTAAACAAATAAATTAAGGATTTCTCAAGTAAAAAACTCCATATAAAGAAAAGTCTAACGTGGTCGTCGATGTGCTGGTTTAGGATCAATTTGTGATTGATTAATGGTGTGTGATTGAACATTAAGAACTTTTTGTATTGATTCTTTATCATCAAATAAAATGAAAGCAAAGCCTCGTGCTCTTCCACCGGGTACATCATATTTAATTGTAACATCTTCAATTGAACCAAATGTAGAAAAATATTTTTGAAGATCTTCTTTTGTTATATCCGATGATAATTGGCCAACAAATAATTTTCTTTCATCATCAGGTTTTGGAACTTTTCCATCACGAACTGTTTTCATAGTTTCGTTGCCATCATCATTATCATTACCATTAGGTGAAAATTCTTCCTTTTGATTATCTATTTTATGATTCGTTGAGTCATTAATTGTTTCACATAATGATCCTTGATCATCATTTGAGGTTGTTTGACTATTTATCATTCTAATAAAAAAGAATTTTATTTATTTACCGTTTTATTTTAAATTTAGCTTACTTTTTTGTCAAGATTTGATATAACAAAACAAGAGTTTTTTTTTCTTCAAAACTTTTGATACATTCTCAAGTTATTGTTTAATGTAAACCATCTAAAATGATAGCATCCTCAGTTTTTTTTTTCCTTCATTAATCACCATCATTAAATAGAGAAAGAGATTATATATATATATATATATATAAACAAAAAGTGAACTCGATGAAAGAAACTATTTTACACCGAGAAGAAAAAAAAAAGTAAATGTACACGCCAAAAAAATCGGAGACATTCAAAGATCCACAAGTTTTGAGAGAGAACGATTTTTACTATCTTCGGGAGACGCTGATGAACCAGAGGCTGAGTTGGTTCCACAAAGTATGGAATCATATTGTTGAATTTTAATAACGCCGACACCACCACCTAACCGGCGATAATTCATTCCACCTTGTAGTTTCCAACTGTTTGATTCACTGTCGTATAATTCAACACTCTTTAAGTATGCTGTACCCTATACAAAAATATTAAATATAATAGTTTTATTAATTTCACTTGCAACAAACATGAATTCACGTGGAAATATTCGTAGAAATTTATAAACTAACCATTTCCAAAATCTATCTCGCAGGCATCAATTATGTCAAATCATGCGTGTAAAATTAGCATCGCTTATCTATTCTAATTTTTTGTTATGAACTATCGTGGCCATTTTACTACTAACAAGATATAAAGCGTGAATCTTATAGTTTACAATCAATCTAATTTTATTTATATTAGGCAGTAGAAGTTAATCACAATAGAAAATCCTAATAAGAACAATAAAATATTTTTGGAGATTGGAAATTGATCTATTCAAAAGTTTAACAAACGAAACTATCGAGAAAAAGCTTCAAAAACGATCAAACAGTATTTACATCCGAATCTGATTAACAACTTCTGAAATTACTCAGCTAATAAATATTCAATGTTGTTCAAATCTATATAATCTCGAACAATGATTCGAAAGATACACTCAAAACAACAAATTATTTTTACTTAATCATGAACATTGCCTTGATTTCAATATATCATTTGTTTTACAACATCTACTCAACTAAACAATTTTATTTCTTTCAAGTTTATTTTTTCAATCAGAATTTCGCAATGAAAATAAGTGATTATTTTCGAGAAGCGAAGAACAAAAGCAATCATCACATATCTATATTTCATACTGAAATAAACATATCACAATAATTCATAACTCATCGATATGGTTAGCCGAATATCTATCTGAATCTTTCAATTTGAAATAAACTATAACAACTGTATTTGTATTTTATATAATAAATAACTTACATCAAATCCACCAATAGCCATTAAATTATTATTAACAACTGCTAAACCAACCTATACCAAAAAGTATTATTAGTATAATTGAATCGACTCAAAATGAATGCATACTCCACTTCGCCTTGAATTCATTGCAACGACTGGCGACCATTGATTTATTTTTGGATTATATCTTTCAGCTGTTGATAATTCTGTCGCATCATCTCGACCGCCAACTGCATCTATTGAATAGAGTTTATTAAATAAAAACAAATCAAGTTAAGCGACACAAAGCATACAGATAAATCCATTATAAACAGCACAGCCAAGATGTTTTCGACGTGTTGTCATTGATGCTACTGCTAACCATTTGTTTGTTTTTGACTCATAGCGTTCAACTAAAAAGTATCATTTAATCTAACTCTATTTTACTGAAAACCTAGTGAAAATACGTTGTATTTGAGATGGAAGATTTATTTAATAAGTTTTTCATGCAAGTATTATACTAAAATATCTGTATAACATGTGATAGATCTATCTAGCATACTACTTTCATGATTTGACATTATCGTCCGGTTTGATTTTTTTTATTTGATACTTTCATTTATTGTTCAAAAACTTCTTTTTCCTTTTCATTTGAAATTACGCTGATTACTTGGAATAACTTTTTTTTTCGTAGATTATTTCTTTCAAAAATCTGAATAAAATCAGTTTTATTTACCTGTATTAAGTGGAGATTGCCCATCTGATCCTCCTATAGCATAAAGATATCCATCGAGGACAGCAACGGCTACACCTAATCGTTTTGAACACATAGATGTTATGCGACTCCATCGTTGATTAGATGGATCATATCTTAAAAATCAAAGGTAAAAAAATAAAGCAAACTTATGAATCAACAAAAAAACAAGAATCAACTTTTCCACAAGATTTAAACATGATATTCCATCTTGTCCACCAACAGCAAATAGACACCCATCAAGTACCGCAACTCCAACACTTGTTCGACATGAACTTGTCGGTGCTATATCATTATTCCATTGATTTGTTTGAGGGTCAAATCTATGCATAGTGATATTTATATGAGAAATATTCTGTGTTAAATTTACTTTTCCACACTGTTCAAATAACTAACGCCATCATGTCCACCAACAGCATATAAAAGATTATTAAGTACAGCTACACCAACTCCACATCTTCGTTTTGACATTGGTGATACAGCTCTCCATTCATTTGTAACTGGATCAAACATTTCAACACTGGCTATGGCATCGCCAGAACACCAACCTCCAACTATTTTAAGATTGGAAATTTAAATTAAAAAACAAGAGGTAATTTAATATAAAATAGCAAACCAGCAAACAGAACTTCAGATGATTTTATTGGTTTTCTTCTCCTTGTTCTTGGTCCTTGCATACTCAAACGTTCTTGTGGTAATAATAGATAATCTTTTGCTTCATCAACTAAATCTCTACATGCTTGATCAGATCGAATTAGTGAATCTGAACTAACTGTATTAACAAGAAATCGAGCACTCATCAATGGAAATCGTACATGTTCTAAGATCTAAACAAATTTCTATGTAATTTAATTTAGATTGAAAATAAAACTTACTTTAGGTAAATATTGTTTTCTTTGTTGAACATCGCATGAAATCCATTGCATAACAGCATTGAAAACATCTTCTTCAGATGTCATATTCAATTCATCACTGGATATAATATCAATTAATTGATGTATTGGTAAAAATAAAAATTCTTCACTTTCTTTCACATCAATAAAATGTTGTTGCGCATAATGATCAGCGACTCGTAAAAGTTCTCGACATGAATGTGTATCTGCAAACGCTCGAATACCTAAAAAAATTGTTAGATCGAGTTGTTTTTGAAGAAATTCACAACATGTTATTTGAACTTCTTCAATCTAAATCACATAGAAATTTTCCTTTTTTAAATTACATAATTTCTAAATTATTTTATAGAAACAAGGGCCTACATTTTTTTCTGCATCTCAACTATTAATACTTTCATAAGCGAAGACACAAAAAACTATTTACTCGATAATTACAATCGAATAGATCTAGTTTAAATATACATTCGTACCTGTGTTAGCTACTACAAAAAGTATCGTACTACCACTAAATTCTAGTTTATGAAAGAACTGCAACATGGAATTATTGAATTTTCAATACTAGTGACGCTCTTGTTGTCTTTATTTGATTTTTACATATTATTTTCTTACCTGGAGAATACAAGCTGCAGGTAATAACATTTGAACATTTTTTTTTCATCAACAACAATTCTTGACGTATAACAATATTCAATCAATAATTCCATCGCATATTCCTCAATATCCCGAATGATTATTTCTGGTTGTCGACTTTCAGCTAATTCACCAGTAAACATTGCTCTAAGATATGGACTACATGCTAAACAAAAGAAATGAATTTTATTTTCAAATTACAACTATTTCAATTACCGGAAAGAATAGCGCGTTGAGCTGGTGTCTTATTTTGACCAACAATCAAAATGACATCACATAATTCTTTTTGTTTTCTTAATAAATTTAAATTTTCTAATAGAAATTTTGCATGTTTATCTGATGTTTTAACAAGTTTATTAGTCACAATGTGTTTCATTATATTAAATACTTTTTCAATACATAATGTGCTACTGAGAAGAA